>LUGF01052348.1:23009-34938 GCA_001625245.1 Calycopis cecrops | reverse complement strand
TTTCCCACCATGCTCTCTCCCTTCTATTTTTTTATCCCTCCCCAGTTGTTTATCTTCCCCCCATTTTCTATCTCTACCCCACCCTCTATTTCTTTCCCCATTCTCTATATCTCTATCATTCTTAATCTCTCTTCCCATTTTCAATCTCTCCTGTTTTCTCAATCTCTATGTTTCCCTTCTATTCTTTATCTCTACCCAACATTTTTTATATCTCCCCCTACTCTGTTTCTCTCTCCAATCTCTAACTCTCTCACCTATTCTCTATCCCCCATTCTCTCTCTCTTCTTCCTTCTCTCTCTACACTCTTTATATCTTTTACTCTCTCCCGTTCTTGTTCACTTTCTGTCTCCCTTTCATCTCTGCAATGTGAGTACACAGCAATTTTTGTTTTTAAATACATGTTTACTTAGTATAGTTTCTAGGGTTCCATAGCTTAAAAGAAACAAAAGCCACCCTTATCACATTGTTGGGCCTCTGTATGTCAGTCCAATTTTGTACTTCATTGGTTCGTGGTAAATACAATAATAATAAAAATGAGAAAAATAATAAGTAAAGAAACTATAGCGTTGCATATCCTCTCATGCTTATGTATCTTAGACATTGCGCGCAATAATTTTTACGATGTTGCAGCTCTCTCTTTCAAATGGTTACAGTGACTCACTACAGTAACAGTAAGCCATACAGTACAGTATGGAGATCAAATTTCCACGAACCGTTCGTGGTTATACGGACCCAATTGCGGGAGTGCCCAACCCTATCCTACTGTCACGGAAGAATATAAACAAACATGCTGTATGCAAACTTTACATTTGTGTTAGTAGGTTACGTGATCACCGTTTCTTTAGCTGGATGATTTCTTTCGGTGAAGAGATCTTACATTAATTGTAACAGATATTACTTCCTACTGTAATTATGTGAGCTAGTTGTGTTACCTGGCTTGTCTTTGTCCAATTCAACTGTAATGCGGTATCGACAGTCAAATCCGTGCTATAGTACAGCTGAATGTTTAAAAACTGTATGCAAGTATGATTTTTTTGTACCAGCTGCGTCCTGCGGTTTCGCCCGCATAAGTTTCGATTCCGTTGAAATATCAAGATAATATGTAGGTGTCCTATTTGTTAACCCGACCTGTTAGTATTACTTATTCAAAATTTGAAGTAAATCCATGCAGTACCTTTTGTTTGAGTTAAGCCAGGACATACCACAACAGCAAACAGACAATCATTCTAAAAATATATTATATATATATTGGCCTCGATGCCGATTGTAAATCACGCCCTAAGTATTCTTTTAAAAATATTCAATGTACAGTTTTGACTTTCTTACGATATTCTTATATGCATAGACATAACGTTTTCAAAGCATTTTAGAGGGAATAGAGAGAACGCTTGTGTCTGCTCCCACACTTGTGCACTATGATTTGTCTGCGCATCTGGCTCCTCTCTATAGAGACGGCCGCCGTAGCCGAAATCGGCTAGGAGGACATAACTATTATATTATGTATAGATATAACGTTTTCAAAATATTGTTACAAATATTACTATTTTCTACAATGTTGGTGATTTATACGTGTTTTGATAATAAAACGATCTATATGCGAAAGATTGTGGCATTGCAGTTGAATAATTTACTGGCTTGGTATGTGACTTATCATCTTTGGAATTCAGGACATTGTTGTCTATGTGTCGATAATAAATGACATTGTTGTCTATAATATGTAGATAAATAATAAATGACATGTTCATATGCCTATTCACTGCTGTGATAATAACGCTCAATTAACATTCAATTTTTGTTTTCACATTGAACGTGATAATGCACTGAATTTGATTTTAATAGGTATCTACTCTACGTCATAACCTACAGAACAAGTTGGTAGGGTCGGGAAGTTTTGTAAATAGATACTTGTACAACAAGTAGTACTTACCTCTGCGAGTCAATGTCAGAGGGGGCTCTTGTACAAATGTGTATTTACTCGAGACTCTATTCCTACACTGTATATTCCGACGGTAGAAGAGTGTAACACGACCATAGAGAAGCCCGGAGCAAGGCTGACGGTCAAACGTTCTCTTCGATGAAAAGAGATGTATCACCGCTACCTTTCTAATTTCGAACTCTTATTAGAAATTAAAAATTCCCAATAACGTTTTGATCTAGTCTGAAATCCTAACCAGGGATCTTACGACATAGAATTGGTTATGCCCACCACAAAACACAAGACAGTTTATGTAATTAAACTAGACTGTACCTCTGTGTATCTTTACTTATATTATGCATATTTATTCATTAATACAACCACATCATAATGAATTATACAAACAATTTTTGATACATTAAAAAGGTAATTTATCTGATATTTATGACAATAATAATATTCTATTACTATTATGGTAAATAGATTCCAACATCTTAATGCAAACACTTGCAATATACAATCATATTTTACTTAGTAGTAGTACTAGACTTAGGGATGTGTTGGGGTGATGCTGGTGCTTATGAGTTTCAGTAAATACAATTATATAATGTTTTGTTTTATAATAATAATAATGAAAATTATATTATTTGCAGAATTGAAATTTGCAAGCATTGAATTTGCATTGTGTGAAACTCTAGAGCGTGAGTTTAAATTTCACTTATTTCATTTCACACACAAAACTTGCTGCAATTTTTTATAAAATTTGGCACTTAGATACCTCTTTACAATAAACAGAATTACACAATTTTATTCCTTTAAAAAAATATGACTAAGAGTTTTTTTTTAATTACAGAACAAATGTAATTCTTAATAAACAATTAAGTTTCAATCATAACTTATTTTTTTAAGACAATATTACTAAAAGTAAAATCATATAACTGTTGTAGTTCATATAAACAGTTCAAACAAACTACAAGTACGATGCTGTAGGTATTGAGAAAACCGATAGAATCTTGAATGGTTCGAGTGTTAACTATTGTCTTCAACGTTACAAGGGGTAAATGAAGCTTGTGAAGCTAAGCTGACTAACGTTTAGTGCTTATGTGATCATCATCAGCACTGTTTTCACAAGTAGTAGGCCAGTACGGCTAAGGAAGTAAACTAGAAGAAAGAAGAGTAGGACCTTAACATAGTAAATCTATACTAATAATACAAAGCTGAAGAGTTTGTTTTTTTGTTTGTTTGTTTGTTTGAACGGGCTAATCTCAGGAACTACTGGTTCGAATTAGAAAAATATTTTTGTGTTTATTAGTCCATTTATTGAGGAAGGCTATAGGCTATATAACATCATGGTATGGCTAATAAGAGCCGAGCAGCATTAAATTATTGTGAAAACGGGGAAAAAATGTATTCATTTAGAGATTTCCTTGCGTGCGCTGGGTAAACGGTGAAAGTAACGCAAAAATCGTGTAAGACAAAAATGTTCTTCTCTAAAAGTTCTATAAAAAAGTCCGCGACAGCATATATCTAGCTTTTAAGGTTGACTCACTATAACCACTTTTATGATCAAATTTTTAATTATAAAGTTACGTTACTTTCAAAGCCATTTTTCTTTAGTTTAGAATTAATCCTTACCCAAACGAATATGTTAGTTAGCTTAGGCGTTAAATGCTGATTAAAATTGTCCTTTACATTATATAAATTAGACGATAGGTTTTTGAGATATCGTTGTTAGAAGTTATTAGCAGCGAAACATTTAAATCTCGGCGAGCCAGCGTCCTTTCCTTGAGATACCTACGACGCCACAAACATATCTGACAGGGTGGCCGAGACTGGAACTAAAGCCGTCATTTTGAAATGACAATATAATATTGTCAGTTTTATTGGTGGAGCGACGCACATAACACATTGACCCTAAATGGATGCGAGAAACATTATTTTAAAAGTTTTATTTATTTATTTATTTATAATATTTTATGTACACAGGAAACTTATAAAATGACACAAAAAATAACTAAGAATACAAAGGTGCATGGTTTTATGTGAGAAGAGAAACATCTCCAAGCGCCATTAATATCGTTTGTAAAATTGTTGATTGTTTGTAAATTAGATTTTTACACGACCATAATTATAACATTAAAATATAACTTCACTCTTTTATTTCTAATTAACTAACTCACTCAAATAATAGTTATCATGATTTTAGTGTTATGACCGCATAATTTTAATTAGTCCCTGCATCAAACATTCTTTTTACTCTAAAAATCGGGATTTTTATTTTAATGGCAACGCTTCATTAGAGTTGAGCGCTGCTGTCACCGGGTCAGATATGTTTGTGACACTATACTCAATCTTTTATATGCGTTTTATCGTAAAATATTGGTTCGTTCGTTATTATTCCTTGAATTTAAACATTTTATTTGTGTTAATTTCTATGTTGTGTGGTATTTTTCTGTTGAGTATTGTTCTGCTTATTCTTCTAAAGTTTGTTTATTTTTATCGGAGTACGTACATACAGATTTTTTCGGATATTTCTATTTGGTTTTGTTTTTTCTTCAATGTTTGTTTTTGTTCTTAAAGTTGACTGAAGATATAGTTACTAATAATTTGATTTGTCGTGTTTTCCAATTATTTTTTTTTGTTTATTAGCTATGTTGTAAAAGAATATTAAGTATATTAAATTAGTACCTTATAATATGTACAACATAATATAAGGTACTAATCTACAAAAAGTAAAAATATTACACAATTTATTTATGCGTAATATTTTTACACTGGGTATTGTTTTGATATTCTTTTCTTTGTTTTGTTTGTTTATTTTTTTCTTACAGAGTATGAGTTGCAAATTAGTATAACGTTCATAATTGGATACTTTTGGGTATTTTTCCGAATTATATGATTATTTTAACTAATATTATCTAACGTATAAGAAATCAAATAAATAAGTTCATTTTTATCATTACCGCCGCTTATTACCTTTAAAAAAACTATTAGATAATAAAATGCCTAGAAAAAGAAGTCAGCTTTCTAAGCAGTCTGCTACATCAAAACGGTTACGTCTTTTGCGCAGTAACTAAACACTGGATGAAAACATGCATAGGTTGGCTACTCAACGAGTAGACAGTGAACAAAACCGTGCCAGGGAATCAAGTGCTGAACGTTCTCATCGCTTGGTCTCACAACATTCCCGAACATTGGCTTACCATAATCGTGAATCCAGCTCTGAACATTCTCAACCTTTGACTTCACAACATTCCCGAACTTTAGCTAACCGTAATCGTGAATCCAGCAATGAACATTCTCAACGTTTGACTTCACAACATTCCCGAACTTTAGCTATCCGTAATCGTGAATCCAGCGCTGAACATTCTCAACGTTTGACTTCACAACATTCCCGAACTTTAGCTAACCGTAATCGTGAAACCAGCGCTGAACGTTCTCAACGTTTGACTTCACAACAGTCCCGAACATTAGCTAACTGTAATCGTGAAACAAGTATTGAACGCTTACATCGACTAGCTGAACAAAATTCACGATCAACAAGCAATAAATAGAAATCGCAGGCAATACAATTCACTGGATTCTGCCTTTGCTTATGACTGGAACCTTTAGTACAGTATGCTAAATGATGTTGATATTGGTAGAATGGATGCAATATGCAACAAATGCAAGCAAAAAAATGGAAATTTGAAGGTCCTGGTTTATGTTGCAGTGGTGGCAAAGTAAATATACCCAAAATTTCTGTACCGGCATCAGTATTAAAAGAACTGATATCGGGTTCACATCTATCTTCAAAACATTTCTTAAATCATTCAAGACACCAAAAAAATACCAGAGGGGAACTTTATGCCCACTTTTAAAGTACAGGGACAGGTGTATCATTTAATTGGTAATTTACGTCCAACTCCAACAAACAACCAACACGGCACAACCAGAGATTTTACAAATATATTTTGTTTCTCATGCAGATCAGGTATCCTTGCACTCAAATTTAAACCTGACCTTGCAAATACATTTTATCGACGCTCTACAAAAATCTCTTCACGATCATAATTCATACATTCAGAGTTTTAAATATAATCTCGAAAACAGACCAATGAGTGATTTAAAACTTATTATCCACGCTGATTTAAAGCCTTCCAACGATCATCGAGGTAAGTATAATATGCCAATAGTAGACGAAGTAGCTGTTCTTTTGATAGATGAGGATAAAGGTCCCCGAGATATTGTACTGAATGCAAGAGATGGCCAACTACAACGAGTTTGTGAGCTCCACAGATCTTATGACCCACTTCAATATCCTTTACTATTCCCATATGGTAACGGCGGATACTGTATAAACATTTTTGATTAACCTTTTGTTAATTGGTATATATTTTTAACGCTATTAGATATTCTTTAATTAGACCTACATAAAGTTATCCTTATAATAATATTCAAAACAGTAAAAACACACTTCAGTCCGTGAGAAATATTTTAGCCACTTCTAGCCAATTTTTGAATGGGTTTTTTGACGTGATAACGTCTTATAAATCGATAGAGCAGGCTGTTCCAAAAAACTTGACAACATGCGGCGTTACCCAGTTGTCAAATGTACATTGTACATGTCCTGTTTTGAATGAATGATTGACCGAACAATATTACGTTCGTCGTTCCGTAAGCACATTGCTGTTGAATTGTATGTTATAGGATTATTTGCAAAATAAAGGAACAAAAAATTTAAATTGGACCAGTTACATGTTCCCACGGTCAAACTTTAGATCCGATGGCCCTTGGTCACATCTAATGAAACCACGGTAAGGTATTTGTATGAACACCCTAACCAAATAGATTTGTGCAAGCTATAGCGCGATGTAGGATACGTGATAACGCCATCTGTTATGCATTAGACGAACTATATATCTGCTATACAAATAACTTGCAATCTAACATACCATTTCCAATTACCTCTTTCTCTATATACATACAAATCTATTAAACAAATGAAATTAAAATTTTCTTTTGAAAAATGCTACCATTCCATCAGTATTTTCTTAAGACGTTGTCACGTTCAACTATCGTCAGTAAATCGACTTTACAGACAACCGATGTTTTTTTTACAGATTTAGTCACTTTTCTTCTCTTATGTAGCCACAAAATAACAAACGTCTAGCTGCAACATTGCTTGGGGCGTTTTCTACGATCGATATCGAAGTCAAAAATATAGTTTTTAGAATTTCTGTCTGTTTGTCTGTATGTATGTCCGGGCTAAACTCAAAAAGTACTGCATGGATTTACTTCAAATTTTGCTTAAATATTAAGTACTAACAGGTCGGGTCAACATATAAGCTACATATTATCACGCTATCACCTACGGGGGAGCAGCTGTGAATCTTTCATTCGGAAGAATTGAGAACCTCCATTTTTTAAGTCCGAAATCCACGCAGGCGAAGCTGCGGGCAGAAGCTAGTAGAAATATAAAAAATAAAGTAATATTTATGGTCACACCAGATATCGCTAGTCTACACCGGAATTAGAATCATGAAAAATCTAAGCTTGCTGAGGAAATATAGCACACAGTGAGTGGTGGCGTTTTCTTGTGTAAAGATCAAAACTATTTTTGGTCAAGGAACAAGTTAAGAATGACACGTCCTGACGTCGCAAACCAAAAATGTATAAGATCTTGTGGTGGTGGTGGTGTGGTGATCAAACTATTGTTGTTACTATTTTAAAAAAATAGGCACTTCAATAATAATTAATGAAATGTAGTCGGTAATATACAAAATCAAATATTCATAAAACAAAATACTGTTTCTTGTAAAACGGACATATTTGCACTTATTATATGCTAACAGTTTGTTTTCCCTACAGTAATCGTTAGGTCTATTTAGGTTTTCTTGTATTAAGAGTATGTCATTAGCATTAGTCATGTGTGTATATATGGTTATGTCCTGCGCGTACAAAAAAAATTCGTATGCCTAAAACAAAGTGATAATATATCATTTACAAATAAGGAAAACAGCAAAGGCCCTGCGGGATACCTGATGTTACAGGTGCTGGTGCGGAAGCGTATTCATTCATAACAACAACCTGGATACGAAGTTTCAAGCACGAAGAGAGCCAGCGAAGAAGATTTCCTTTGATACCATTGAAGAATAACTTTCTTACGAGAAGCAGGTGATCCACCTTGTCAAAAGCGTGATAGTCCAGGCGTCCGACCTTACGCATTTTGTGTTATTGCCATCTTACTTTACACTTCCAGGTGGTGTTTATATGACTTTTTTTCTGAAACGTCTATTGAAATCGACGCTCGAACGCCAAAAACTATTGATTTTATGAAAAAAATATACGTAAATTGTAGGATTTTTTCTCTAGTTTATTTTTTGTCGAAGTGTCAAAGTTGTATGCTAAGAGAGCATACTTCAGTATCCACAAAATAACCAATTTTCAAAACTCCCGAAAAACATTCCAGGTAAAACCTTTTTTTCGACCAAATGACTTGACTACTATAATAAGTCTTTAAAAGATTTTGTCGTGGTTTAAGAAATACAAAAACACGACACGTACAAGACACGACAAAAAGCTGTCACTTTACCTCACCTACCCCCTATACTTTCAAAATGATTCTAAACGATACTTCATTTCTATAAGTCGTAGTAAATTGTGCAGTGATTAATGTGTCAGTACAGACGCCCGCGACTTCGTTTAAGTGATTCCTTTTTTTACCGCAATCGATTATAAAGTAGTCTATAGCCTTCCTCGCTAAATGGACTAACTAATACTGAAATATTTTTTTTAAATCGGACCAGTTGTTCCAGAGACTATTGCGTTCAAACATACAAAAAAAACGAACTCGGCGGCTTCATAATTATTATTAGTGTAGATATTTTGCATTAGATTTCACCACGTCGCGTTGAGCCAAAAAATGGCACTTTCGTAACATCTTTTGGACCCTCTTATTATAGTGGCTGAAGTAGAAGTCGGTATTGCACTCCCAAGTGTCAGGTCCGACACAGGTCTAGGGCCCAAACGATCTCCTAAATATCGTACGTGAATTCCCCTGCGTCAACAAAAAAATAATAATAATAATAACGAGTATTATGAAGCGTGCAACATAGATTACCCATGTTTCTAGCGAACAAAGAACATAGTATGTTATATTGGCAACAGTGTACTGAATTCTAAAGATGATAAGTCACATACAAAACCAATAAATTATTCCACTTCAATGCCATAATCCTTCGAATATCGATTAATTATCAAAACACACATAAACTAATAACATTGTAAAAAATAAAAAAGTTTGTAAAAAAATCTCTGAAAATATGTGTGAATGTAAATAGGTATGATTATTTTTTATGTACTAGCTTCTGCCCGCGGCTTCGCCCGCGTGGATTTCGGACTTCAAAAGTTATTCAAAATTTTAACTTATTATGTTATTCTGATATGAAAGCTATAATGTAAAGTTTCATGAAAATCCGTCCAGTAGTTTCGGAGATTAGCCCGAATAAACGGACAAACAGAAAAAAAAATTAAAAATCGTAGAAAAGTTTTCTGTTACTATTTTAAAATCGCCCCCAATTAGTTTTTCGTAAATATATTCAATGTACAGACACTAAAATTTTACTGTTTTATTATATTTATGTATAGATATCATACATAAATATTAACCATATCTATTTACATACACTTTTTGAACATTCAACAACTAGTAATGTAAAGTATAGATCTCGCCAATAAAGAAAAGGTGATTTTGAGCACAATAATTATACTAGTAACAGAGATGTGAAATTTGCATGCATTGTTTTAGCAATTGGCTTATACTTGTCGACTGTATATCTAGCTTATAGAGATATAAAGAAAGATCTAGCTCCACTCTATTGAATTGCAGATAATTGTGCCAATTTAACTGAGTCCGGGGAACACACCTGGACATATTAATAAAGTGCTTTACAGAGAAAAGAGAAAGGCTCATAAATAAAATAGTATAACTTTATCTTGTGATAAAACATTTTCATGACTTTGGGATGTACTTCACTAAAATTAAAATTTTGTTTTAAATTGGCTGAAACGATTCAAATACTAAAATTATAATGAGGGTTAGAAAAATTTGGTGTCATCTGAAATATTAGCAGCCAGCAACAAAACAAAGATGTAACGAAATTTATTACGAAAGTAATCAAACGATAATTTTAAACAAATACTATAATTTGATATTTCATAAATACCTAAATAGCCTCAGCTTTAAAGGTTGAACAGTAAAAATTAAAACCTTCTTTTCAGATAGCTTCCAATAATAATGATAAGTGTTCCATATGTTTCTCAAATGTTTCTGAAAATACTAAAATGTCATCTATGAAGTTGACAGTGAAATCTGACAGTTTGTGTTTTCTTATAATGCTACTCAGGATTCTCTGAAAAATAGCGGGAGAAGTTTTTAGGCCAAAGGGTAAACATGTCCACTGATAGTGTGCATTTTGGGTAACAAATGCTGTTTTGTGCCTATCTTCAATCTTAAGAGGTATGGACAAGAACGCTGAGTTTACATCAAATGTTGAAAAAATATTACATTTCCTTGTCTTGACCATTAAATCCTCGATTAGGGGAAAAGGTTGCGCTTGGGGAACTACAATTTTATTTAATTCCCGAAAATCTATACATAGCCTTGATCTCCTTCCTTCTTCTTTTTTAAATGCCAATGTTACCGGAGCGGCAAAAGGGCTATATGATTCCTCGATCAGATTATTCTCTAGTAATTTTGATACCTGATGTTCAATTTCTTTCATATCCTCAATAGAGCACCTATATCATAGATATCAGAAGTAAATAGATGGGCAATCGAATACAATTTGTACGAGTCCAGATGTAGCCATGACGTTTACAACTACATATAAACTTGACGTTTTGAAAACGTACCGTACTAACACCTTCAAACATACGTAGAGATGGGACACTGTCAATAACGAATTATCGATATGCAACAGTATATTACGATATATTATGGCAGTTGAATGAAATATAATATAAATAAAATGAAATGACATTATTGTATGAAGAGCAATTCGTCTCTACTTGTCGTGCATTAATAGCGATTTCATTCCCAGGTGTCATTTACTATTTTTAGCACGAGTGCGATAAGTCCACCAACCCGTGAAACAATATAGGTAATATTTAATTTTTTTTGTAAGAGATAGTGCCACACTGCATGCATTGTCGCGTTTCGTGCAGTGTGTAAGTAGGCGGTGGCCCATGGAGGTGGGAGGAGAAAGGTGGGCAGCGCGTCTGCATAGCCTCTATGCGGATGTCTATGGGCGTCGGTAGTCATGAATGTGGCTCCGACTGCTGGTTTGCCCCCCTTACCATAAAAAAAGAAAAAATAATTAAATAAAATTATGTACTGAATAAGCAAACTTAAGGCTTAAGAGTGTTATCTGTAAAAAGTGCCGAAATTGAGTGTTTTGAAAGCAAATTACTCGTAAATGGAAATAATCTATTGAAGGTCACTTTGGTTCCGCATAGCACAAATATTTTTATTGACTTAAACAATAAAAATATTTGTGAGCTATTGTGATATTACATGGCGTAATTCAATAGTAACTTTGAAATTTAATTAAATAAAATCTAACATAATGATGTTTATTTTTTTTTTGGTGATTTTATTAATCAAATATCGTGTTAATAAATGAGTAAATTTCTGAAGTTGTACCACTTTTATTATCATGAGAAAAATGATGTTTTATTTTGCCAAATTTAAGTTACAAAAATATTTTTTTTTTTTGCCGAGTTTAATGAAGTCAATTAACTTTTCTATTTTATAAAAAACCTATAGCAGTATATTTCTTAATAGTATGTATTTTTTAGGTATCCACATTCCACTGCTTATAATCGTAATTTCATTTCGAAAATCAGTCTTTTCACAAAATTTCGAAAACATGAGTTCCAAATATACCTTTTTCTTCGTAAATAATAATAATTTTCAATTTATAACTTTTACGGATCCTATAAAAATATTTGTGCTATGCGGAATTTGGTTCC
>LUGF01052348.1:0-11121 GCA_001625245.1 Calycopis cecrops | reverse complement strand
TGGCATTATAGCAAGGGGCAAACGCAAGACAAAGCCGAAGACTTACATCATTGGTGACCCCGGTCTTGCGTAACTAACTAAACTTGGTCTAACATTTTGCCTATAAATAATTATTTATTTAACTAATAGTTAGTTTAGTT
The DNA here is from genome assembly GCA_001625245.1 of Calycopis cecrops. NCBI lineage: Eukaryota > Metazoa > Arthropoda > Insecta > Lepidoptera > Lycaenidae > Calycopis > Calycopis cecrops. The sequence goes on along the minus strand of LUGF01052348.1, from coordinate 10,981 downwards.
TTGATTTAACATGTATGTATGGCAATAAAACACAAGCATTTGTAAAATCACAGCTCGTTTATTGTTACTAGAGAGTAATACTTAGGACACTAAAATCAACATGTTTATTTTTCATATGTTTTATATAATTTAAAATTAACAACAATCTTACACATTTACTTATTTAATCAGCCTTTTCCAGTCTTATAACATTAGAAACTATTAAGAAATAACAAAAAAAATATACCTACTCTTCTAATAAAAAATCAAAAATACACCTACCAAAAAAAGTCATTATTACCTGAAGATTCTCGGTCACTCAAATCCTCTTCGATGTCCAAATTATTATCTGATACTAGATTTTCTGGTTCTACGTCTCTTCCAGCTTCGCTATCCGATGAAGTTTTTGATGGATCTTCATCAGATCGTATGGCTTTTTGTAGGAGCGCTTCAAGACGATGTTGTTCATTTTCGTAAGACATTCTAAAAGAAAATAAAATAAGTGTTTCTTACATATTTTTGTAAAATATCAATAAAATTGTACAAAAAGCTGAATAACTAAAAGTCTGTATAGTACTATAATCAAAATAACAGTAAATGTATCACTTACTTTTGCTTTAATTACAAAATTTACGAAAAGTATATAAATTCAACTTTGCATAATTTACTTTCGTAGTTGGTGACGCCGGTCTCACGGACCGGGTTGATGCTAAAACTCCTGGACCTGCGCCCGCGACGATGCCGCGGGGAAAACTAACGGTGGGGGATGTAAAATGAAGCAGCTACTCGAAATCGCAACACGCTTCGATGACGGGTCTAAAAGTTATTCACTTTTTTCGAATCACCCGGTCTCCCAGACATGCATGTTGGTGACGACCAACGGTTAATGGCCTCAGCTAATATCGGTATACTTGGTGTCGACATATCGAGTAACGTTCAGTTCCGCGGTCACTTGAAAACGAAGGCTAAATTTGCCTCTAAAAATGTGGGTGTTCTCAGCAGGGCGAAGCAGTACTTCACGCCAGCGCATGCGCTACAACTATACAAAGCACAGGTACGACCGCACATGGAGTACTGCTCTCATCTTTGGGCTGGAGCCCTCCAATATCAACTCGCTCCATTTGACCGCGTCCAATGTCCAATGACGACTCGAATCGTTGATGATCAATATGTATCCGATCGGATTGATTCTCTGGCGTTACGGAGAGATGTAGGCTCGCTCTGCATTTTCTACCGTATTTACAACGGTGAATGTTCCGAGGAGTTGTTCGGATTAATACCCGCAGCGAAGTTCCACTTTAGAATATCCCGGCAGAACTCCAAGTTCCACCTCCACCACCTAGATGTCCCAAAGTCTACAACTGTGCGCTTCAGGCGCAATTTCTTACCACGCACAACATCACTTTGGAACGAGCTGCCACAGTCGGTATTTCCGAACCTATACGACCTGGGGTCCTTCAAGAAAAGAGCTTACTTATATTTAAAAGGCCGGCAACGCGCCTGCAAAGCTTCGAGTTTTGCAGATGTCTATGGGCGGCGGTAGTCATCTACCAATTGCTCGTTTGCCCCTTATCCTATAAAAAAAAAAAAACACAACACAATATTTTTTATGTCTCATACATTATTTATTGTTATAGTACCTAATCAAATATATAACCAATTGTTATGTGGCTATTACTTGAACAGTGGTTCGCCGGCTACGATTTCACTTTCAATACCACAATGATCTTCGCCGCGAACGATCTTAAAGAATCCGTTGTCACCCCAGTCCGAGTTCCACGAGTTGGTAACGAGCCAGTACTTGTGACCATCTTCCACGCCCCATCCCATAATTTTAATAGCATGTCCGCCCACCTGTTTCCCAGATGTATGTCTGTACACACCTGACTTGTACACCAGGAAATCTTCATAAACAGTGAACGCTCCTTCTACTGGTCCATTCGTAAACAATTCTGCCATTATGTTAGCCTCTCCCTGCACAGAGTAAATTCTTTTGCCGTACATTTTATCATCTTTATAATTTTTATTATAATTCTTCTCGCATGTTGCTTTACACTCCGGAGTGTCATCATAATCTGCATGGCATGGTGGTCTGTCACCTTTAACATGATGTTCACACGGGGCGATCTCGTATGGTCTGCACCCTTCAGAAGAGTTATAATTACCACCGGATACAATACCAGATTTTACCCAATACTGCCATGCTACACTAAGAAATCCTCCATCACACCCCAAACCGCATGAAAAACAGCAGCTAACTAAATCCTCAGCCGAGAAATGAAAATGTTTGGTGCCGTTTGAGTAAATGCAGTAGCGATCAGTCATTGCATTTACTGCGCCAAAGGCCCAGCAGCTCCCGCAATTTCCTTGGTCCCTTACTTCATTTAATGACGGACATTTTGACCATTTGTCTCTGGGGTCGAAGTTCTCCGGCAGATCTGCTATAACTGCATCATTATGTATCACAGTAAGTAAATTATTGAAATTTGGGTCTTTCTTGGCTCCCATTAATTTTTTAATCGTTTTAAGCTTTATTTGCGGCGAAAAATTGCGCCCAGCTTTCCATGAATCTTGCCTCGAATTAATCATGTCGATAAACTCATCGGATAGTGGATCTATTTCGTCTTCTGATTTTGACAATGATAGCATAGTCACTAATATCAATAATGCAATTCGTTGCAACATTCTTGTTTCTATATTATAATTCGTAAATATCATTGAGCGCGCATTCAATCAGAAGTTTGCGCATCGAATAAGTGACTGGATAATGCGGAGCTGTATTTTTATACTTCTCAGTCTCGTTCCATAAGCGTAATTCTGAACTGATAGTTCCACACTATCAGTTAACTTACTGCACGTCTTTATTATTTTTTGTATGAATTTTTATCATGGATAATATTTGTTTTTTTACTTTGAACACCAAGTAAAGGGAATGATATCTAATGTAGTTCCCTACGGGTGCCTCTTGCCCCTATAATTGGAACTGCAAGTAACAGAACTCCTCCAGCAACAGGATAGCTTCGGCGAAAAGGCTAGACTCTCCTCCTTTAGGACTGTCCGGATGCCTTTGAACAGACCCTGCCACTGCGTCTGAACAGTGCAATGGGCTCAGGTTCCCATCCTGATCCCTGTTGTATCTGGCTCGCGTATGCTCGTGCGAATTCAAAAACTTATCTAGAGTGTGCAAAATGCCTGTGCTTCGATATTCCGTTCATTCGCTCATTTGACACCATATCTTTATAAGCACTCGATGCTATAAATAAAATATCGTCGGAAGCTACACTTGGCATGCCTTTTGTAGGGGTCAATATATACGCATCTACAATAAGATCCCGGGAAGTGTTTAAAAACTCTCAATCAACAAGTTTAAAAAAAATAGTAAAAGAACGATTTTGTGGTAAGGGATATTACAAAGTAATAGATTTTATGAACACCACCACCACCACCAGAACACCTTCGGAATAGTACCCTTCTCCCAGGCTACTTCTATACAAAAATAAATTATTTTATTTATTTATTTATTTATTATTTTCAAAACATTCTTTTTACAATTTTGTTTTGTGTATTGTCCCGCAAAACTGTTTACACAGTTTGTCTGCGAAATCAAGTGTATATATTAATTATATCATTATATTATAAATGTAAATTTTATTTTGTATTGTATATAATTATACAATCATTTACTATTTTAGTTTATATATTAAGATAAATTTTTAATTAATGAGGCCCGCTGAGTTTGTTTAGCCGGTTCTTCTTAGGACAGGGCTAGGGTTGTACCGGTGGTAGATGAAAGTTTTGACGATTAAATTTTTTAAATTTTATTTTGAATAAATATATTTTGATTTTGGTGTTATAAAATATCAACAACTTACATATCTTTATGATAAGCTGACGTGGTTCCCTGCGCAGAGGACCCGTGGGTCACGAATATGTGCAAAGCAGCTTTCCATGGAACGTCATGGTACCGCAGCCTTCCGAGGTAGATTTCAGTACGCAGCTTCCAAGTACTGGGATAATATCCCACCGCGCATTACAGATCTGCAAAAAATACAAACATTTAGAATCCGATTAAATGTATCCCAACACCAGAGAAATGAGGAAAAGCTTAGACTAGATAATAGCGCCATTTAATTAAAATTTATGTTGATGTAAGCACAAAATAATAACTTAACCCACTTACCTTAGTATTTAATATAAGAATGCCAAGGACCGTCATTGTCACGCTTCTACATTTTTTCTCTGCTTTGAGTATAGCTGTATCCTTTGATTACATACACGTGTATATAATAATCAAAGTCTAAAGGCTGTAGCTATTGCAGTTATAAAAATGTATAAAAAGGTATCTTTGTGAGTTTACTGTGTAGTTTACTTTTTTGTTTTTACTTGTTAGTCTTATTTGTTTTTTCTAGTTGCAATACACACTATTACTATTATTTTGTGATAATAATCGGTAATAATAATAATAATCAGCATTATCTCTATGGCAGCTGTTGTTGTTTTCATGCATCCGATGACAGCTAGACACGCCAGTTTGTGGAAGCGTTGTAGTTTATCACTTACCCTAGACAGGTTTGTTCGCTGCCACCAGGCTACTGCGCCATAGCTTAGTATCGGTCTAACTGCTGTGTATAGCCATAGAATAACCTTTGGTGTGAGGCACCATTTGCCCATCATTATTTTACAGAATGTAATACATTGCCAGAATGTAAAGCAGGCTTTGTTTATTTTTGCTTCTAAGTGTTGGCTCCAGTTCAGTTTGCTGTCAAGGATTAGGCCTAGATACTTTACCTGACTGCGGAGTTCTAGCGTTGTATGTGTTGTGTCCTAGTTTTGGGAGTGTGTAGTTGTGTAGTACTCGTTTGTTTTTAAACATTACTAGTTCGCTTTTAATGAGGTTGATAGTTAGGCCGAAGTCCCTACACCAGCGTTCTGTTATGCCAAAACGGATAGTTACGTGATTCGTCGTTACGTCTAATAAATAATAATTTTCTGCCGAATGTTTAATTATTATAATGATTTGGAAGCTTTTAACTGAATGAAAACGCATCAACCCAGTATAAACTATCCCAGCAGTGCTAGTATATCAATCACTTTTCGTTATCCATATTGATTTTAGAATATAACTTCCTACGTCGATATAAATTATTATATAGGGATATAGCGTTAAATTAAAAGAGTTAAAAATATATCACTACACCACCATCACCACCTCACCCCCGAGCAACAATGTATCTGTCACGAACCGAAGGCTCCTTAGAGCATTAATGGTCGAACGTCTGCCTCGGAACCCATGTAATAACTCTATAAGTCGTTCTTAAGCCATGTCGGAATTCTGAAGAAGACGAAATGCAAAAATCCTTTCGATGCTTTCTCCACTACGTTTTTAGGGTTCAGTAGCCAAATGGAAAAAACGAAACCCTTATAGATTCTTGATGTCTGTCTGTCCATCCGTCCGTCCATATGTCACATTCTTTTTCTTCGAAACTAGTGGGCCTACATAGTTGAAACTTATATCATAGGTTTATGTATTCTGTAAACAGCTATTCGAATTTAGAACAAAAATAAATAAATCAAACTTTATTTTTTTAATTTATTTATTTTTGTTATATATAATTATTATATTTAAATATAAAATTCTTTTTTTATTTGGAATAAGAATAATTTTTTTTATTTTTATATCTCTATATTTTGAACTGAATCTTAATATTTTTTTATCCAACATAATATGTGAGGGTTGTCAATAAATAGGTCTTTAAAAATGACATTAAGGTTATCAAAATTATTTTTCGTCAAAATCAAATGTTTGGAAGATACGGACATTCCATTAGTATGGAACCCTCCGTGCGTGATTCTGACTCTCACTTGACCGGTTTTTTATTAAGTAGCCTATGAGATCACCATAGCTGCCACAATGAAAACATTTACGTTTCTTAATACTTTATAACTTCTGTTTATAATCGAATAATGCTATTAGAATAAGCACTTAATAAAATATTTATTTTAAATATATAGTTGAAATGTTTGAAGCTTTCATAGTCAAATAATTATTGTTATATACGTAAAAGCTAATAATATAAGGCAAGGAATTATTAAAAAAGCTATTCTTTTTTATTATGTGGCAATTACTTGTACAACGGTACTCCGGCTACGATTGCACTTTCAATACCACAATGATCTTCGCCGCGAACCATCTTAAAGAATCCGTTGTCACCCCAGTCCGTGTTCCATGAGTTAGTAATGAACCAGTACTTATGGCCATTTTCCACGCCCCATCCCATAATTTTAATTGCATGTCCGGTCAATGCTTTACCAGATATATGTCTGTATACACCTGACTTGTACACCAAGAAATCTTCATAAACAAAGAATATTCCTTCCACTGGACCGTTCGTAAACAATTCAGCCATTATGTTAGTCTCTCCACCCTTCACAGTATAAAATGTTTTGCCGTACATTTTATCATCTTCATAATTTTTATTATAATTCTTCTCGCATGTTATTTCACATTTCGGAGTATCCACTAAATCCCCGCATGGTGGTCTGTCACCTTTAACATGATGTTCACATGAGGCTATTTCGTACGGTCTGCATCCTTCAGAAGAGTTATAATTACCACCGGATACAATACCAGATTCTACCCAATACTCCCATGCTCCACTAGGACTTCCGCCGTGACACCCTCCACCGCATGAAAAACAGCAGCTAACTAAATCCTCAGCCGAGAAATGAAATTGTTTGGTGCCGTTTGAGTGAATGCAGTAGCGATCAGTCATTGCATTTACTGCTCCAAAGGCCCAGCAGCTCCCGCAACTTCCTTGATCCCTTACTTCGTTTAATGACGGACACTTTGACCACTTATCTCTGGGGTCGAAATTCTCTGGCAGATCTGCTATAACAGCATCGCTATGTTTGACAGTGGGCAAATTATTAAAATTTGGATCTTTCTTCGCTCCCATTAAATTTTTAATCGTATCGAGATTTATTTTCGGAGAAAAATTGTGTCCTGCTTTCCATGAGTTTTGCTTGGAGTTAATCATATCGACAAATTCATCGGATAGTGGATCTATTTCATCTTCTGCTTTAGAAAATGATAGCATAGTCACTAATATCAATAATGCAATACGTAAAAACATTCTAGTTTCTATATTATAACGCGTAAAAATCACTGACCACGCATTCAACCAGAAGTATGCACAGCGAGTAAACAAATAAATAACCCTGAGCTGTATATTTATACTTCTCGGTCTTGTTCAGTAAGCGTGATTCTGAAATTATTGTCTCACACTATCTGTTGCTAATTAGTTCGTTATTGTTTTTTCGTATTTATTTTGAATACTTATATTGAGGTTGAGGTAACATGATAAACTTTTTCCCACCATGCTCTCTCTTTTCTATTTTTTTATCCCTCTCCTGTTGTTTATCTTCCCCTCATTTTCTATCCCTCCGCCACCCTCTATTTCTTCCCCCATTCTCGATTACTCCTCTATATCCATTCTCTATATCTCTATCATTCTCTATCTCTCTTCTCATTTTCTATCTCTCTTCTATTCTCTATCTCTCCCCCCAATCTCTATGTTACCTGCCCATTCCTTATCTCTACACAACATTTTTTATATCTCCCCCTACTCTGTTTCTCTCTCCAATCTTTAACTCTCTCTCCTATTCTCTATCCCCCATTCTCTCTCTCTTCTTTCTTCTCTCTCTACACTCTCAATATCTTTCACTCTCTCCCGTTCTTGTTCACTTTCTGTCTCCCTTTCATATCTGTAATGTGTGTACACAGCAATTTTTGTTTTTAAATACATGTTTACTTAGTATAGTTTCTAGGGTTCCATAGCTTAAAAGAAACAAAAGCCACCCTTATCACATTGTTAGGCTTCTGTATGTCAGTCCAATTTTGTACTTCATTGGTTTGTGGTAAATACAATAATAATACTAATGAGAAAAATAATAAGTAAAGAAACTATAGCGTTGCATATCCTACTACTATTCATACAGTACAGTATGGAGATCAAATTCTCATGAACCGTTCGTGGTTATACGGACCCAATTGCGGGAGTGCCCAACCCTATCCTACTGTTAGGTTTAGGGTTATAAAGCTTTCTTATGGTAAAATAATCAACTAACTCTTTATTATTTTAGGCATGTCCTAATCATGGTAAATGTCTGTGCATCTGGCTCGTCTCTATACAGACGGCCGCCCTAGCCGAAATCCGAAGCCGGCTAGGAGGACATAACTATTATATTATGTATAGATATAACGTTTTCAAAATATTGTTACAAATATTACTATTTTCTACAATGTTGTTGGTTTATACGTGTTTTGATAATAAAACTATCTTTATGCGAAAGATTGTGGCATTGCAGTTGAATAATTTACTGGCTTGGTATGTGACTTATCATCTTTGGAATTCAGGACATTGTTGTCTATGAGTCGATAATTAATAAATGACATGTTTATATGCCTATTTACTGCTTTGATAATGACGCTCAATTAACATTCCATTTTTGCTTTCACATTGAACGTGATAATGCACTGAGTTTGATTTAAATAGGTATCTACTCTACGCCATAACCTACAAGACAAGTTGGAAGTTGGTCGGGAAGTTTTGTAAAAACATATTGTACTACTAGTAGTACTACCTCTGTGAGTCACTGTCAGAGGGGGCTCTTGTACAAATGTGTATTTACTCGAGACTCTATTCCGACACTGTATATTCTGACGGTAGAACAGTGTAACACGACCAGAGAGAAGCCCGGAGCAAGGTTGACGGTTAAACGTTCTATTCGATGAAAAGAGATGTATCACCGCCTTTTAATTTCAAACTCTTATTACAAATGAAAAATTCCCAATAACATTTTGATCTAACCCGGGATCCTAACCTGGGATCTTACGATCTGTAATTGGCCATGCTCACCACAAGTCAGAAGCCAGTTTATGTAATTAAACTAGACTAATCCTCTGTATTGTATCTTTATTTATATTATTGATATTTATTCATTAATACAACCACATCATAATGAATTATACAAACAATTTTTGATACATTAAAAAGGTAAATTATCTGATACTTATGACAAAAATAATATTCTATTACTATTATGGTAAATACATTCCAACAGCTTAATGCAAACACTTGCAATAAACAATCATATTTTACTTAGTAGTAGTACTAGACTTAGGGATGTGTTGGGGTGATACTGATGCTTACGAGTTTCAGTAAATGCAATTATATAGTGTTTTGTTTTATAATAATATTAATGAAAATTATATTCTTTGCAGCAACAAGCATTGAATTTGCTTTGTGTCAAACACTTGAGCTTGAGTTTGAATTTTACTTATTGCATTTCACACACAAAACTTACAGCAATTTTTTATGAAATTTGGCACTTCGATACATCTTTACAAGTAACAGAATTACACAATTCCTTTTAATTCCTTTAAAAAAAATAGGATTAAGAGCTTTTTTCAAATTACAGAACAAATGTAATTTTTAATAAACAATTAAGTTTCAATCATAACTCATTTCTTTAAGACAATATTACTAAAAGTAAAATCATATCACTGTTGTGGTTCATATAAACAGTATAAACAAGCTTTAACTACAATCTGTAGGTATTGAGGAAACCGATAGAATCTTGAATTGTTCGAGTGTTAACCATTGTCTTAAACATTACAAGGGGTAAATGAAGCTTGTGAAGCTGAACTGACTAACGTTTAGTGCTTATGTGATCATCATTAGCACTGTTTTCACAAGGAGTAGGCCAGTACGGCTAAGGAAGTAAACTAGAAGAAAGAAGAGTAGGACCTAGTAGGACATAGTAAAAATAAAAATAAAATACAGAATATTAGAAAGTTTATCTGAAATGTATTTTATTATAAATATTTCAGCACAGTGATAAATTACATCTAAATTAACAATTGCCAAATTTTGTGAATCGATTAAATTCCACTATCAATTTATTGTAGTAAATAAACTAAGAAAGCAGTAAAATAGTAAATTACAGAAACGTAATTTAGTTTCGTTTAATGTATGAAAATGTCAAGAAATGTGCAGTGTACACTGTCAATCAATCAGTCACGACATGATTTCACCCGCATGAGTTTCGATTCCGTAGAAATTTCGAGTTAATATGTAGCCTATACCTAAATTGATCCGACCTGTTAGTAATATTCATGCAAAATTTTAAGTAAATCCATACAGTACTTTTTAAGTTTATCCCAGACATACCGGCACATACAGACAAACAGACAATCATTCTAAAAACTATTTTTTTGGTCTCGATATCGATTGTAAATCTGGACCTAAGTATTCTTTTAAAAAATATATGCCGAAGGAGCATCCGTAGTGTTGCTTGTAAAATGCATGACGCCAGCATTGCTGACGCAATGAGTTTCAGGATCCGGTGCATTATCCATGGCAGATAATGATAAGAAAACACAGTAAGTATTTTCCTTAATTTATTGTTACACTTGAGAAGGTCGACACTCGATGGCTACGATTACTCAAACGAAACTGTGTCATGAATTCGGGTACTCGACCTTTTATACTAACACACAAAGTAAACACTCATTAAGTTATCACAATCATTAATTTATAATTAAGCAACGTATTTTCTATAGTAACTGTTTTCGGCCACGTGTTGTTATTCTCAAAATGCACCTGTCCGCCGACACGGCCATTCTGACAGGCGGCGCGTGCTCAGCGCCTGCCTGCTTTATGATGTTTGTTATCTGAAATCAAGCAGACATTTCTCTCTGAACTAGGTATCTGTAAGCAATCCAAATTGCTTTATTGTTGTAAAGACACTTTAATGATCTCCAAGCTACTGCTTTATTAATTTAACATCTGTGGTGTGTACGTGTCTTCTCATGGTTCCCCAAGGCGTCTTGACGACCGCAAGGGTAACACATGAGATAGCTCAGAGGTACCACTCTCCAAATATTTTATTCTCTCAGATTATTAAAAACATTAGTGTATAAATCTGTGGTGTGTACGTG
>LUGF01052345.1:368712-408138 GCA_001625245.1 Calycopis cecrops | reverse complement strand
ACCAAGTAGTCAAAGTCAGATATAATCGATTAAAGTTGTACTTTAATGATGATTATTAGTAATTCAATAATAAAAAATATAAACAATCAAGTCTTTAAAAAATCATACCTACGTACGCTAGTATAACAACCTACTATTTATTACTATACCAACCTAATATTTCGAACGATTCACCCGTATTAGAGCAAGCTCAATATATATAAATTTTATCAGATATACCTGAGCATAAAAAAACATTACAGTTCATATGAAGCAGTCGGACGAAGTCACTAAATTAATTTTATTATAATTCTAACCTGACCTAATTTCTGAACTTAGTAGTAAATGCGCAGTGGTATAACAGGGCTCGGATAAGCGGAGAATTTAGCGCCAGGGGTCGCGGGCTCGAATCCCGCCTTGGCATGTATGTTTATCTTAAATATATGACAGGTCATAAATTTATAAGACATATTTAATATATTTCCGTTGTCTAGTATCCGTAACACAAGTCCTTACGATACTTAGCACGGGGCTAGGCTAACGTGGTGTGATAGGTCCACAGATATTATTATTATTATTATTACTATATTTATCTACGGGATTGACTAGTCTAAGATTTCATTTATAATCTAAGGAAACGCTTACAAAAATCAACTAAGTTGAAAACCTAACACTATTTCCATATATAAATTTTGCGTTATATATGCTAAATGCTTTATATTTGACAGGTCTAATCTACGCTACGCTAAAACGTAGCTAGTTTGTGAATATAAAATACGTACGTTACGAAAATACGTTTACTTAATTCAATAAAGCTGGCAACTCGAACTTGGCTCTATTTTTTACACGTGACATTGAAGGAATTTGACCTTATTTCCTCATTTGCAATGCAAACTAGCTAACGTTTCCGTCGCCCTGCTATTGACTGTCAATGATGAAGCATATTCCTTCACAATCGCCCCCCGTATTCGCCCGTTATATATTTATTATAAATTACCTATAACACTAATACAAATTATTGCTGTTGTAAGCTATTTTTTTTGGCCCTTTCTGGCCGTTAACATTTTTTGATATGCAAAATTGTTGTTGTTACAAAAATTTGGATGTTAATAAAGTTTCAAGTCGAATCGTAATTTTTAAATATTTTTAACAATAAAAAACATTCAAATACTATCAATATTAAATAACTTACATCTAAATGTTTATAAAATAAACGTTAGCAACGATAGATGGCGCTAGTGAAGTAAATCTTTAAATTTATATTTTTTAATTTATTAAAGTCAGGGCTAAACATACTTCACTTTTTCATATTTTATTATATACTTTAATTTACACTACAGACCGCATATCCTAATATCTACACATCTCTTTTGTCATTAATCTATCAATATTACTGCCATAACGACATAAACTAATTAATTATTAGGTACTTTGCCAATATGAAAATTCTGCGGTGATGAATGAAAAATCATCAAAAGTACATTATTCAAATTATTAATATTAAATTAATTTACATTATGCTACTTTCCCCTATGTCCTAAGTTAATTTTATTAGCAAACTATTTTATAGTGCAACGAGTTACTGGCTATGTCGTCACACCCTTTATTACTAAATATATGTTATTCGCATCTAAAATTTAAAATGTGAATGATATTTTTGACAATTATCATTCATGCATCTATATATTCTATCAACACATATCTGTTTGAACCTATAATCTTTATTCCACCAACTGTATCTCGTTTGTAATCAGTCTACTTAATATATCCGTATAAGTTACAGATTCTTCTTTTCGCACATACTACTTACGAAATTATTTAGAAGTCCACGTGTAAACAGTATTTTTATTATTTTTTTTATTTGTACAGTTTGTAAAAAAAAAACTAAAGAATCAACGTAAAATATAATAAACCATATAGGTATGTATTACAAATATTTAAATTATATTGAAAAAAGTCTAATACCTCAGAAGACCCTGCGTAATTTTCTGAATATATTACAAAAATACTTTTAATTTATTTATTGTGGACAAAAAAACGTCCTACCCGCTCGTTATTTTAGCTGACTCATAAAATCTGACTAATTATTATATATTTATTACGACCTTGAGATTTTGTAATTATTAAAGCAATATTCTTTACGAGGTTGAACAAGAAACATACGTAAATAAGAAACACAATTAATTTTTTTATTCACACTCTGACGAATTGTTTTTTTTTATGATTAATGGGTATTTTTATTAATAGCATAAGAAGGCAAACGAGCAAACGGAGCCATTTTCATGACTACGGACGCCCACAGACATCCGCATAGAAACTATACAGACGCGTTGCCTCCCCTTCTGTCTCCTCCCTCCATGGGCCACCGGCCACCTACACACCGCACGAGACGCGACGGCACATTACATCGGTAGGTATCGTGTAAGCGGGAGGTACCTTCCCGGTCGTGAAGACCCAATTCAGCAACAAGCTTGCAGTATGGCACTACCTCTTTTTTTTGTAGTATAAGGGGGCAAACGAGCAGTCTTAGCCTTTTTCATGACAACCGACGCCCATAGACATCCGCATAGTTTATATACAGATACGTTGCCCCCCCCCCNNNNGCCACCGGCTACTTACACACCGCACGAAACGCGACAGCAAGCTGTCACTTTACGCCGCCCGATCTCGTGTAAGCGAGGTACCTCCCCGGTCGTGCCGGCCCAATTTGGCTACATCCATGCATGCAGCGTGGCACTACCTCTTACTAAAAATACTTTATGTATCTAATGCATAGAAGGTGAACTAGCTCGCTAGCATACCCTTATCAGTTATCACCAAGTAAATTAATATAATATGGCGTCTTCCTCGAAACTACGCTTCCGATATTTAGTAAGAGGTAAAGCCATTGCGGCATTGTAGGCGAAACGTGCAGGAGAATTCGCTAGTTCAGTTTTAGCGATGGAGTACCATACATCTGCTTACTTCCTTGACTTATATCAAAAGTTCAGACTACTCATTATCCCTTATTATAAAAAACTCGCAGCTCTAAAAAAATCCAACTCCCCCACTATTTTTTTATATGTATGCGAAAAAAATGTCTCTTTTATCATTATTCATTATACCTATGTACGGCTCACCTAGCTTAGTTAAACCCTCTGAGGCGTTTGTGGCTAACTAAATAAAATAAATGTTGGTCCTGTATTTTGAACAAATAAAAATAAAAAAAATCACCAGTATTATGTTATTATGAGGTATTTCGCGACACTAATCTGGTTTTGCAAGTGGTGTAACTGGTAATAGGTATTAAAAGTAGATATATAAAATGGCACAAACATTACTCTACTTTATTTTTCCTCTTACTAACGAAACGTCAAAGATTGCGTCTTCAAATTGCAATTATAGAAATTAGAATCTTCTTTAATTTTCTAAATTACTTCAAGACAGAAAGAAAGGGCATTCAAAGAATGGTTCTTACAAATTATTTGGTTTTGTGATGGAACCTAAAGACTTAAACCAGGTGATATCGGATATGAGGAATCCCTGAAGTTCTAATGATTTGCAAGATCAAACATACAAACAGCATAGTTTCATTTTAGGGTTGTACATCGCAAACTGACGAGAGCCAGCCCTGTCCAAGCTGCACATAATTGTACCGAGCGTGTTATTTTTGTCACATTGTCATTACAAGACGGCTCCAAATCGACGTGCATGCATGCATATTCAACAGTTTATTGTCTCACCTCGCATTGTATATGCGGCCACGTTAGCGAGACCTGGCCGTTACTTACAAATGTCGGGGAGTGAAGAACGAGCGCAGGTCAAGTGTGGCTGGTGGCGTGCACAAAAGAACGCTAATGTGGATTGTGACATGGAGACGTGGATGATGGGCCCCGGCGACGAGGAATGCTTCTGGTATTGTACACAGATATGCAAGTACAGGTAGTGCCGTGTCTAGTTGATACGGAACGACTGAAAGATCAAAGAGATGATAATGTTGATAGCGATGATGATGCTGGTGATAATGATGATGATGATGATGATGATTATGATGATGATGATGAAGTAGGAGTTGATAAAATAAAATAATAACCGAAATCAACACACGACACGAGAAAGCTAATTGCAAAGCTTTGAGAGTTTCCCGTGGCCCAATGGAGGGGAGAAGATAAGGAGAGTAACATGTCTAAACAATACACGCGGATGTTTATTGGCGTCGCGTCGGCGACCATCAAAGGGCTCCATCAACAATACCAAAGCAACTAAAATCTTTACAATAAAAACAATGGAACTTATGTCGCAGAATCGTTAAAAGGACTAAAATAATCATCTGTGTATTGTAATACAAAAAAGTCGTTACTTTTATTAAACTAGTACAGAACAGGTAGTGCCCTGCTCATCACCATTCAGCCATTCAGCATAGCACGTGCGTCATCTTCCGGCGCCATGCGTAATTTATGTAAAGCACATCTATCTTTATCATAATAAACCAAACAAAAAATAGATATGCATGCGATATGATTAATTACATTGCATATTATCTGCATACATAAATAAATTTGTGTAAATTACAATAATATTACACTATTACAATAATTCTACAAATAAACCGAGCGGGTTCAACGTACTCCCAATTTCTTCGCTATCAATCGTATAAAAGCTAGGTAATTAGTCTCGCTTCATGAAACCTACTTTAGTACCAAGGCCGGGGCGTAAAGGTAACTTATTGCCTAATTAAATCGTTATTTTTTGTTTACAGCTCTTGTACTGTAACAATGGCTGACGTCACGAGTCCCTTCATTATCATCAACTCGATACATGTTTTTGTTATTTTTTTATTTTTTTTAGAGGTTTATTTGACAGACAAATGTGTCTTTCTAATGATTCTATTGTTTGATAAACGACTGTCTAGTGCCTGCGACTTCGTTCGCGTAGCGTAGTAATATTATAATCAAAGTTATTTGTTATTGTTTGCTAGCAGTGTGCCGAAATTACGATTTCCCGTAGGAATGGGCGATTTTACCGCAGTAAAGAGTGTTTTTGATGTTGACCAGGCTTAGTATCTGTACAGCACAAAAAGTTTAATTAGAATCGCTCCAGTAGTTTCGGAGATTAGCATGGACAAACAGACAAGCAGACAGACAAAAAAATTAAAAAACATTGCAAAGTGTTCTAATACTATTTTGACATCTCCCTCAATTAGTTTTTCGTAA
This sequence comes from Calycopis cecrops, assembly GCA_001625245.1. Taxonomy (NCBI): domain Eukaryota; kingdom Metazoa; phylum Arthropoda; class Insecta; order Lepidoptera; family Lycaenidae; genus Calycopis; species Calycopis cecrops. The sequence continues at coordinate 402,967 of LUGF01052345.1, read as the reverse complement.
ATATATTCAATGTACAGACATACAGATTTTACTGTTTTATTATATGTATGGATATTGGTCTAACCGAAGATTAGTAGTTGTGTCGCTGCAGCGTTGTATCTGAGGAAGTACCTTCCTTCCTGGCATAACATAGGCAGGCATCTGACGCAGATTGTTGGAGCTGACGGCTGATGGCTGCGCTGTAGTATTTCTCCATCAGGTGGCTTTACTCGAGCACCGACGACATAGTACTAAAGCGAGGTGCGGAGTATGAACTAAAGTTAACAAATTTACATTTGCAGATGTATGCATTTATTTTGCATGAGCCGAACTACAACGGTAAACTTGTAATGGATTTATCTGTGATACGTGATATATGAAACAAGTTTGTAATTCCAATCTTTCTTTTATCTGTTTTGTTATATCTCTATTCTTGGTATAGATATTCTATAATTCAAAATCACCGGTAATTACTCTACATATTTACTTTACAAACGTATAGACAGGAGGATAACGAAGTGATTCTATGTTTGTTTTGCATATAAACTCTTAAAATACAAATACTAACGAATTCCATAGTTTCAATCTCAGCATATGATAAAATAGTACAGGAAGGTGTCTTCTTACAACAGTTTTAGATTATAATATATTTTAACGTCATAGCAAAAATTCGGCTACGATAGTTATGTCTATAAAGACTAGCCAACTGTGCGAGACGTATTATAGTGCGTCACATTATTGTCACCAGTGCACTTTCTTTCCTCTCTTCCGATGGGTGAGCAATGAAAAGACCGAAGAGATTGCATTCTCTTCCCAGGCCAGGATCGACGGCTCCCGAAGCAACTTCCTAATTCATCCACATGTTTATTAGTGACTAGCTGTACCCTGCTGTTTCACCCGCGTCACAAAGTAAACCTGCGTGGGCTCATGGACAACAACTTTGCTAAAGATCATCACATGATGAAATACATACTTTATGATTCTATAAGGCACATACAGATAATTTTTCGTCAGACGAACCTGGGACCTCACGTCTGTTGGACATGCTCGCTGAACCACGAGTATATAATAATACATCTACAGTTAGCTGGGAACGATGTCTACAGTTGTTCGTATTTTCGTGTGGGTTTCCAACATGGCCGCAATTACAAGTTGCGTACTCGAAATAATTACTTTAATTAAGACATGCCGGGCGGTGCACGATGCGGTGTTGTGTGCTCCACAACTAATGTTTCCATATTCTTTACGATCCACGGCCTCACTCAGCTGGAGATAGTGATCATCATCACTATGTAGAAATCAAGGTTTGAACATCTGGAATAAAGGTCTGCAAAATTATTGTCAGGAATAATAGCGGGTAAGCAAATAAGCGTGGTAGTCATTGACCTGAAGGACTCCGTTGAACCTGGCCTTATTTTCGCTTCCAGAGTATAAGTTCTGGTCAAAAAAATTCATCAAACTCCGAAAACTCATTTGCTTCATCACTATAGACTTAAACGTACAACTAAGTCTAATACGCAGACCGATGCTGTGGTGATAGACAAAGGATACCCATAGACGGAAGATATATGTGAGTGTATGAATTATGATTGCCCAAAAATAGACGTGGTAATCCATATCCTAACTTTAAGTCAATGAACAGACTCGTTGTTGCAGTCCGGTCCCTTATACTGTCACGTCACCGAGGTGCCCTGTTGCTGATAGATCCGGTATACTTCAATATAGTCGGAGGACCTGTATTCAGTCCAGCCGCGAGTCTCGCTCCCATCGGTACCCACCCAGGGCCGATGGCACACATATAATACACAAAGAAGTCAGTGAAATAAATGAAAAGCTGTCCATCTCCGTAGAAGTCGGGGTCGCCGGCTAGTGTTACGAGACCCACACAGGCCCACATACCGCGCATTGTTAAAAACCGCGCTCGACACAAAAACAGTAACGCTTGACGACACACAAGTTATATTGTTCGACGGAAAATTACATAATGCTACACGTTTCTGCTAGATAAGAACTGCTCTTTTTTCAACATCATCATCGCTTTTCATTCGGACTTGACCCACAATCGCTGTCCATCGCTGTTACTTCTGTCTACAGGATCAACTGCCGCCACCATTTGTGACCTTGGTAAAATCAAATGCTAGCTGTTTTGAGGCATGCAACAAATTAAATCAAAGAGACAGTGCAAAAGAGAAATGCAACAGTTACGTCGCTCATCTTCTGCTTTATATCCCAAACCTTATTATGATAGAGATTTTTTTCCCTATTTTATTTAAAAGGACGACCATCTTTCTTTCTGGTATGTAAAACTTAAGTGCCCGAAGTTGTTCGCACACCTATTAAACAACAGTGGTGTTCCTTTTTGTCTGCTTTAGAAATTACAGGGAAGCGCAGGCATAAATCCGTTGTTGATTTAGCTTCTGCTCAGGAAATATATACTCATATCCTCGTTTTTGCTTCGAAAATCTTGCTCAATACCTAAACCTGGGGTCCTGTAGGACCCCAGATTTTTTATAGACAACGTATCCCAAGCTGAAGGTGGAAAGGTTTCCAGGATATACACGAATACACAATGTAAAAATCAAACTCAGAACTAGTCCTTCGAGATTCGAAAATATAGGTAACGACGAATTCTTGATTCCGGACTATTTAAAATTTGTTTCATTTCAATAACAATCGATATTTTTTATTGAACTCGAAACCTTGTGAGCATACTTTCCACTAAACAATCATCTGTCAGATTAAATACAATGTTGATTTCAAACGGGACTCGACAAGCGAGGGCTGTGACAAAGAAATATCTTCCTGATCGGCTGTATGCAAACAAAACAGTTGATAGTCGGTCGCCTTGACCACCACCGAGAATGTTGCTCCACCAATACTATCATCGTCCTTGGTCCACTTGTGGTGTTCGCGGATTGAATCTAATCTTGTATTTATAATAAACACTTTGTAATATTCAAATCAGTTCAATCTAAAGATATTTTGTCGAGCATGCTTTTCGATGTTACGGGGCGTTTTGTGGCACGCGTACTTGCTCACATATGCGAGATTCATCTACATATTATACCTATGTCTTTATCTGATACACTAACACTTTCACTCAGTGCAGTTCCACTGCCTCATGATCTAGTGGTGAGCATGATCGACCACAGTCGTGGGGTCCGAGGTTCGAATCCTGTGTCAGACAAAAAAATTCTAATAACAGTATAACTCATAGATCTGGATAAGTCTCTCCCATTTGCGAAAGTATGGGCACATTTAGCCCCAAACAGTCTTGTTGCACGAAAATCACTCAGAGAAGAAGTTGTATAGAGTTTTTCTAACCTTCTACTACCAGGTCACAGATCAAGCACATAAAATTTCATATGTAACTTAACTTCTACGCAGCTAAGCTAAGCTACCACGTTCTATAAGTGTGCAGTTAGGCGTTCTACAAATTGAAGGATGCACTAAATAAAAGTTGAACTAAATATTAAAAAAATTATGCATTTTCATGACGATGTGTGAATTCAATTTATGTTGAGTCCATTTTCATATTTCCAGGTTCGCTCGGAGTAGCTAGCATTAGTTGTTTGTTGACGGTTTTTTTTATATTCCCTAATTCTATTTCTAACTTTGTCGATCGGATTAAAGTTTCGTAGACCTCAGGTCATTGATAATAGTTTGCATATAGAACTTAAGACACCTTGGACTTCTTTTCGGTTAAGTTACATTGATCACAATATGATCATTCCCTCTACACTTTGACCATAAGTAAGGTAATGAGACATTAATCTTGACTTAGCCCTTAGCATAAACACTAATTTTTTAAGTTCTCTATAAAAATATTTAAAGCAAGTGATATGAAAAAATGAAGTGTTATATTGTGTGAAACACTAACGCTCAGCGTAGCGCTCTAGCGTCTTTATTGCGCTTAGGTTATTTTTATTTTTATAGTGGGTAATCCTCATGGGTACCCATTGCGCTTAGATACCTCACTTTGTTTCTTGCGCAACATAACTTCAGAATCACGTCTCTCTCAAGTCGTAACTTAGAATTGACACCTGAGTTTTTGATTATAATTTGATAGAAATATTTTCGTAGTCTGATTGACCAGGAGAACATTACGTACCAGGAGATTATCCGGAGTAAATGTAGAATAGATAAAGCAATAAGAGCATGTAAGTTTACCGGTAATAAATAAGCCGTGGGTAGTAAATAAAGCGAATAGCTCGTAATTTGTACGGGCCAGGCATTCGTAGCGCGGTGGCGGTATCGCCTGTTAGCATTGAGGCTTCAGCTCGGAATATATTGCCGGAGACGCGGGCGCTTCACACGGGGCGCGGTGCGACGCGACAACAACAATACTTATTAGGAACATTATGGTATAAGAGATATGTATTGCAGCCGAATTGAGCAGGCAGTATCTCACCTCTTAATCACACGATGGGGCGGCGAAGTGAACACTATGCTGTCGTGTTTTGTGCAGATTATGTTGTCACATTGTAAGGTAGGAGGGAAGGAGAGCAATACCTCTGCGTAATATGGATGTTTATGGACGTCGGTAGTCTTTAGAAGGGTTCCCTTTATTTGAAAAAACTTTTATTGGCAAGATCGAAGATGGCCCCAAACAAGTGACAATAATTGTATCAGTGTTCTTGCTTATATCTAATAAGTCTATGCTGCTCGTTTATTACGTTTTCGACTTTTTCAGATAGAAGATAAATAATAATAATTTAACTAATTAATAAAAGAGATGTTTTTTTAACATTACAATGTACCTATATCTAAGGTAGTATTGCGTGATTTGGGATGCAGGTGGATTTTTAACGTAGAAATTTATTATGAACCTTTTTTTAAATCGTTGAAAATTTCTGAAAATTTCATCACATAAGAATATAATGAAACAACGGATGAAATATGGGTTCTAAAGAATTTGTAAAAGAATTGCTAATTACGCGGGTGAAACCGCGGAGTGAAATTTAGAAGACTCTAAATATCTTCACACCGACATAATATAAACACGCAGCTAGTGTGAAGTGTACGTACAGTGTATTTACTTGTATCAAACGCTAGTTATCGCCGTCAAAACATGTGGCACCGCTCTAGCGCCGCTCCCCGCCGGCGCGACTTGTAGATCTCAAGTATTTGCTGTAATCATCATCAGGCTGCGCGCATGCATTCTGATCATACTTAACGTATGAAGGACGACGAATGTTGAATTTAGTCAACTTTAGATTGACTCTCAGAAGCCCTAGTTTTCACCACTGTAAGTGCTATTTTTTCTGAGGGTTCATTGCCACTATTGTCAAGTTAGGATTTGACTGGCTTGTAGGTTTTAGCAATTCAGCTGTAGGTAGGGTTTCGGATTCGATTCGCACTACATTGAGTAGTAAATGTAATTTAGTGTAGTGAATCCCTCGCCTGATTACTTTTATTCATTGGGGAGTTTTCTACTGAACTAACATATCTACCTACCCATAGACAATATAGAAATGAAAAAGTGCCTCGTGCCAAGTACCGTAAGGACTTGTGTTACGGGTAGGTACTAGACTACGGAAATATAATTTAATATTTTCTAAGAGGTAAAGAAATTTAATATTTTTAAGATTGTTTTAATAGAAATACCTATAAAACATTGATTCACGTCAATGACCTTCCCGGGATTCGAAGCCGCGCCCCTGGCATTAAATTCTCCATCTGCCAGAGTGAAAAAACTGTCTTAAGTCGTTAGATGATGATATTACCGACTCCCACAAACATCCATAAAATCAAGCTTAGGTACTTGCTGTTCCTGTCACGATCACATATTATTATCGTAGCCATCACTTCACGGCGTCTAATCACTCTTCTTTCCTAAAACACACCACCGTTTATCTCTAACCCCATCAATCAATAAGTAACACATTATGTTAATTCCCACTTAACTATTCCATCTACAGCTAACGTGTAATTATAATACATTGGTACTTCATTACGTGCACCTTATAATGTGTACGTTGTAATCAGGTAATGTATACCGCGCTTATGCTAATTTGCATTTCATTTGATAAATCGCATTAATAGCGTTATGTTATTGTGATTTGCGTGTTCGTTTTTGCGGTTTTTCTTGTCTGGTCAATGTTTTTAAGTAACGTAATTATTAAAAAAAATATATTTTTTCAGTCTGTTGTTTTTAAATGTGTTTTGCTGATGGAAATGCATTCTACGTAAGTAATACATTTAATAATGTATAAGAGGTGATGGGAAAGAATGATGTAGGTACATATAAAAAGTGATAATGACAATTTCCTTCTAGCCGGATTTCGTATACCTACTCTGATCGACTCCGGTAGAGGCTAGCCAATATGGGTAGTACCTATTATAGTGCACAAGTGTATGCACAGACACAAATTCCTTTTCTGAAGAGACGGCTGTCCGACACGACCCGAGGACGAAATCAGATACCTCTTAAGATTAAGAGAATTTACAAAAACAATCCTACGATAACTCATAGCCGATTAAGCTATGTTGGGCTTCTCTGCTTCTATAGCTTAAATTCAACTTGGAAAAAAAATAACGTTAGCCTCATTTATGAACTTATAGGATCACTAGCTGCGCTCCACGATTCACTCACGTCAGTTCCGATTCCGTGATAATTTCGAAATGAAAAATAGATGTTGGTCGATTCTCAGACCTACCCGATGTGCGTACATAATTTCATGAGAATCGGTCGAGCCCTATCGGAGCAGTATGGTAACTAACGTGACACGAGAATTTTATATATAAGATAACTAGCTGTACCCCGCGGTTTCACCCGCGTTTAATTCCTACTTCTTCACCCTATTTCACCCCCTTAGGGGTTGAATTTCTAAAAATCCTTTCTTAGCGGATGCCTACGTCGTACTATCTACCTGGATACCAAATTTCAGCTTGATCCGTCCAGTGGTTTGGGCTGTGCGTTGATAGATGGCTATGTCACGTTTGAGTTTTATATATCTAGATAACAACTCTTCTTCTACGCTGGGACCGAATTCATCACATCATACTTCTGAACTTATTAGTAAAAGGTCGTGCCACACTGCATGCATGCATGGCACGACCGGGGAGGTACCACTCGCTTACACGAAACTCGCGTAAAGTAACGGTTGTGTTTCGTTTCGTACGGTGTGTAAGTAGCCGGTGGTCCATGGAGGTAGGAGGAGAAAGGAGGGCAGCGCATCTGTATAGCCTCTATGCTGTCTCCGGGCATCGGTAGTCATGGAAATGGCCGCGGTTGCTCGTTTTCCCCCTTACGCTATAAAAAAGAACTACATAACTACATACAGATAGAACACGTATGTACAACTGTATAAATGATATTTAAACCTACAGCTCTTAGCGCTGCGCGTGACCCGAACAATTAAATTAATTAGTGTTTCCACTAATTAGCAGCACGATATATCACAATTTATTACTTTTTATATAATATGCTTTGTACAATGTAAATAATTTTGTGTTTTATCGTTACACATTTATGATATCGCAGATTGATATCTCTTTGTTGAGACCTTACTGGAGTAATGTTCTAGTTATATGACGTGCTTTGAGCCGAATTTTGTCTACGGCGGCCTCTATAGACTATAGAGTCAAGACGCAGACCGCTATAGAGCACAAGTGTAGATATAATGGAGTGGCAGTCCGACATGGCCTGGGGAGGCCCTTTACCTCCTTCCCGGGGCGTGGGGGTGTACCAGTCACCACCAACTTCCTGACTCCTGATGATCCTGATTCCTGACGACTGATCCTTTGACCTTGGACTACACTGATCAAATCTGTTACTCATCAGGCAATCATTTGGAATACCCTTCATATATAGTATTTGCATAGGTGCATAGGAGGAGGCAGTACCTGGTGCTGGAATGGAATGCATGGTGCATAACACTACATCCGCCTATGCAACGGAACTGGGCCGGCACGACCGGGGAAGTGCCTCTCGCTCACTTGATACCGGCGTAAAGTGAAAGCGTCGCTGTCGCGTTTTGTGCGTTTTGTGAGTAGCCGGTGTCACATTGGGGCGGATCATAGGAGGGCAACGCATCTGCGTTACTATCATGCGAATGTCCATGCAGGCGTTGGTAGTCATCTAAAGGCTCCGATTGCTCATTTGCCCCCTTATGCTATAAAAAACCCCTTATTTTTTAATAAAGAGCCAAGAGGATAATTAAAAAGCGTAAGACCTAGACTAACAATAAAATATACATTTTTTTTATTACAAATCGGTGATGTGAGGTAACAATGCAAGTCTATCAATTGGAAAGCAAACCAGTTTAGAAAGCATATCATCGGTGGTCTATGACAATCGCGTCTGCTGATGAAAGCTGATGGGCGAATCTGCCACGGTGTCGTTGTTGGCGGATTTGTTGCGTAACCAGCAGGTTGTCGGGAGGTTACGGTGTAGGCCTCCGAGTGGCACGAGGAGTAGTAGCCGATAGTACATCATCATCATCATCATCAGCCTATTGCAGTCCACTGTTGGACGGCGGCCTCTCCCATAGCACGCCACTGGCTTTGATCTTCGGCTAACCTTTCCCACTTCCTACCCACAGCTTTATATATATTTTTTTATATAGCTTTATATAATTGCACATTTAGAATTGAATAGAATAGAAACTGTATTCAGTACTACACTGCTAGGCTACAGAATACAAGACGCAGCGGTGTGTAAGTAGCCGGTGGCCCATGTAGGTGGGTGGAGAAAGGAGGGCATCACATCTGTATGGCCTCTGTGCGGATGTGTAGTAGTAGTAGTAGTTGTAGTAGGCATTCCTAAAAATGGCTCAGACTGCTCGTTTACCCCTATACCATAAAAAAAGTTACTAGGTGACGTGTAATTCCTTAATATTGTCATTTATTTTTACAACTTTGATGTGGAGTGGGATAATCGTGTCTTTCTGGCGAAAATAATCTAATATAGACGTTTGTGTATCGAGATGCGTCTCTCCCATCAACGGGAGAGCGGGGACACGGCCTCGTTTCGAACACAAATCTAGACGCGCCGCCCGGGAAGCACATAACATGTATAAGGCTTTTCTTCGCTTCCACAATACACAAAAAAAATATGCCTAGATGAATATAGGATATGCGATATGATAGTGTTTTCTCTATATCCGGCACGACCGGGGAGGTGCCTCTCGCTTACACGACGCTGGCGTAAAGTGACAGCTGTACGGTGTATCAGGAGCCGGGGGAGGGGGTGAGGGGGGAGAGGACTGAGGAGTCGATAGTTATGGCTTCAACTTTTTGCCCCCTTAAGAAAAAAAATATGATTCGATGCTTAATAAAGTGGGCTATTTTTAAACGGGCTTTGGCCCACCACTCGTTCCGCTTGTACTCCTGTGTCGCCAGGATCGACATACTGGGCTAGTATGCTAATCGCAAGAATCACACATCACTTGTGTTTTTCGCGTCCGCACGTCGTCCTTTGTGCCGTCCAATTGGTCATGTGCCCATACCGGCGCTGTCGGGACACCAGGACGAGAGGTCATCGACCCGTGATTGATGGCCGGTACGTGCTCCGTCACAGACACCACTCGCTCGGCCCGTCGCTATTCACTAAGATATCCTTTCAATCTTTTACTGCGGATTAATTTTTTTCTACAGCGCAGGTTGTATTAGGGGTACATTGTTGTTTTCGACATGGAAATGATGTATGAGAAAAAGGTACTCCCTATATTATGTCGGCTTGTTTCGATTGTAATGTGGTAGTTGCATTTCTTATCGTACCTATAAGGGGACAAATGAGCAATTGGAGCCATTTTGGTTATATATATCGTATAGAGGTACATAATATTATGTCCTTCTTCCTTCTCCTCCCTCGATGGTCCACCTGCTACTTACTCACCGCACGAAACGCTACAGTCACTTTACGCCGGTATCGTAAGCGAGAGGTACCTCCCCGGTCATGCCGATCTAATTTGGCTGCATGCATGCATGTAACTATTCGGTAAAGTATATCAGAAATGGTCGTTCGCTTGTTAATCAACTTTCCACCTCCTGTGATCGTAGATCACTCGCATTACAATTACATTATTTCTAGATATGCAGAATTTATAGATCAAGCATGCATATGAATATGGATAAACTGGTCTGCAGTCTGCCACGTGGAGAACCTTGAGCATGAATTGTATGCATATTTATATGCAAGAGGCGCATGCTGCATTGTAGTGTAATTAGGTCAGAACGGCCGTAGTGGTTGCGACTTATGAGTTTCCGGTGGCGTATTTGAGGGGGGCGGGAAGGAAGGCATTAAGTTTAGGTAGGTACAGGTAAGGTAAGGTAGTCATCAAAAGGCTCTGATCGCACGTTTTCCTATAGGTACTATAAAAAAATAAGCTGTTATTTCTTAACTATAAAGACAAGAATGTAGAAAGAGCATGGAGGTGGAAGGAGAAAGGAAGGCAACGCATCTGTATAGCCTCTATGCGGATGTCTATGGGCGTCGGCTGTCAAGAAAATGTCCCTGACTGCTCGTTTGCCCCCTATAGCACAAAAAAAGAAAAAAAATAATTATATCGATCAATAAACTACAACATACTGCAGCACTGTGACGTCATAATGCTATAAGACTATAAAATCAGCTGATAGCCTCCGTAACAAAACTTGGCTTGATTATTAAATTAAATATTTGTAATATCTACCAACGCTACTCAATTTTCGAGCTTGGAAAGTCGTAGCGCTGCTTTTTTTGTTTTTAATGATAATTTTGTTTTTCTATCGCCGAGCCTTAATTTTGCCGATTATTTTTCTACAATACGGCGGATTACTTGACCGTCGAATTGTAAATTTGTTTGCTGCACTTCAAATCACATCCTTCTGTGAGTGAATGTGAGTGAATGTGAGTAACATTACACCGGCGAGAAATAATTGCCATGTCACATTATTAGTGTTGGACCTTATTGCGCCGGTGTGAAGTATTTGAAAAAATTGTTACATATCTATATATATAAAACTCAAATGTGACAAAGCCATCTATCAACGCACAAACCACTGGACGGATCAAGCTGAAATTTGGCATCCAGGTAGATGTTAGGACGTAGGCATCCGCTAAGAAAGGATTTTTAGAAATTCAACCCCTAAGGGGGTGAAATAGGGTGTTGAAGTTTATATGGATTTCTTAGAAATTAAAAGCGGGTGAAACCGCGGGATACAGCTAGTGTTATATATAGTAGGTAAAGGGGGACAAACGGTCAAACGGAAGCTTTTGAGGACTTCTAACGCCCACTAACATCCACACAGCTACAGTTATGTAGATACTTTGTTTGCCTCCAGCGAAGCTTTCCTTTAATGTGGGAGCACGAGATACACCCACTTCGTGCCAGCCGAATTCGGTGCAGCAGGGCATTACCTTTTATAAAATATTTGCTCTATTGTTGTAACTATTTTATTTAATATTCTGGTATTTAATTCACGCTAGGTCAGAGATAAGCACAACCTCGCAAAAACAATGTAATTCTGAAAATGTATTTCAGAAATGTCTTGGAATATTTTATTTTTAAGTTTCTTTTTATTTTTTGTATTATCGTTGTGAATATAGTGTCATAGAAAGAAAAGGCCGGTCTGATAGTGAATTATAACTGCGAGAATAGGATATATGTACAGATAGATTGCTCTATTTATATAGTAGATGGAATGTATTATCAATTCATATTTTATCAGGTATCTGATGGTGATTTATTGAAACCGATCATATTAATGAAATTTGAATAACTAAAAAGTGGAAATAGTATAAAAAAGTATAAAATTTTATCAAATATAAAAAAAATATGCTCTATTTCTGCCAAATATGGCCAAAATCGTTTACTTATCTCACAAACGTTATACTATAAATACTTCGGTGGACGTACAACCTCTTTGTATGTGCCGGTCCGATTCAGCTGCAATGGAACAACGATACGAGACAACATCACTACACGCATTACCGACAAAGCTTGGTTGCTATTGGTATTCGGTTTTTCCTCGAGTCCCTAAAGCATTGCAGTTTTCACCCAGAACCGCTGCTTAGTGTATTATATTGCCAACCAATTTAAAAAATATTTAATAAATGTATTTTTCTTTTAGACGACTTAATGTTACATTTTCACGCCATTTTACTTCTTATTTTTTCACACGATTTTACTTTTCATTTTTTCACACCTTAGATATAATTTCCTAAGGAGTAAACTCAAAAAACATCCAAGACAGTCTCAATGAACACAAAACTAAACCGTTGATTACGTGGCTGTCCTTTATTAGCAGATACTTAGGTCTTATCTTAATCTAGAGTATGCATGACGCCATCCTACCTAGCGTCGCCATATATGGCGTTCCGGGTTGCGAGTCTTGTACGTTCCGATATTTCTATAATGGATATCCTTGCAATTACGTTTAAACTATTAATTAGTGTTGGGTGGACATAAAGCAATTACTTGTAGAAAAAATAATCTAGATATAGACCCAGGCAGACCAACATCCTTATCCTTTGTATACTTTTTTATAGTACAAAGTGGCTAATTATTCAAAGGCTACCGACGCCCGTAGACATCGGTATAAGTGAACAGAATGTATGCAGTGGCGTCGCTCTCCTCTCCTCTTCCTTGCCAAGCGGCCAGCGGAAGCACACAGATTCAACGAAATACGACTGCATATCACTTTGCGACCGTAGTGAGAGGTATCTCCCCATATAGCATGCCCCTTGGTCCTTTCGAAATATACTTCATCTACTTATCATAAAACTTTCAATAATCATCAACGTCATCAGAATTAATTTATACTAAGGATATATCAATTACCATCGATGTTGCCCTGTTTCTTCCATCTGTTCCGTAAAAGTCACTACAAAAATGGCTATCGTGTCTTCTTCGTTAAAATTGATGCGTTCTGGAAATGTAAGGGGTATGTAAGAGGTAGTTGGTACACCACAGGTGCATCGGGCCGGTAAAACCGAGATGAGATCTCGCTTATAATTCCTGACAGCTCATTGAGGGGAATGGGCCAAAAGTGATCGACGCGTCTACATCATTTTTTTTTTCTAAATTAATTAATTATTCGATTCACTGTTTTCCCCTTATTTAATAAAAAAGCCTTAGATAATGATTACATGTATAAACATCGGTAGCAACACGACAAAGTATTCCGACTGTACGTTTGTACTGTGCAATAAAAACTAAATTGTTTTTTAGTATTTCAGTTGCGGACAGCAGCAGCAATTACTAGAGGCGGCGTGTCGGAAAAATATAGTTGGAGCTCATCAGGGCAGATCGATCATGTTATGACAGGGCAGGCCGGTCTATATCGTTAGAGGTTACCGCAGAGCCACGAATATAATAGATACGGGGACTAGTTTTTTTTTGCTGAATTGTAAAGCATTTTTGCCGTTGATGTGGTTTTTTTATTACTATCTCATATATTATGTGAATAAAAGAAAGAAATGCGTTTCACTTTTATAGATTGGAATTAATTTAAATAATGTATTTATAAGATTTTTAATTGTTTATTAATCAGTTCGAATTCAAATTTATAACAGCATTTTATTGTTTAATTAAAATCCGGTGAAAGTATTTTTTTTTCTTTTCGTTGAAGCAAATAAAAGGATAAAATATTGATATTTTTCGAGAGATTCTTAAAAATTTGCTTGTGCTTTGTTCGTGTTATCCTTGTATTTAAGGACCAAGGATAATAAATTTAAATAAAATGCCAATTCATTGATTGGATAGTGATATATTATTATTATGATAAATAAATATAAGTTATCCAAACTAAAAAGAATTTTATTTGTAATACCTTATTCTTTTCTTATTCTTTCTAATTCTTATTTTTTATCGTATTCTTTTACAGGTTAGAATGCATTTGGTGAGCAATGTATAAACTTCATCAAAACCAGCCACTCGCATTATCTCATCACCAAAAATAAATAAAATATCAATTATTTCCACAAATAAAAGCCACATCCATGAGTCATTGTACAAACGAAAACAGCATATCGGGTAAGTCGGGATTCGCATATTGTATTGTAAAAGTGGGCACGGAGGGGGGCAGAGGGGGGCGGAGGGGGGTGGCCATTGTGCGCGGAGACAGACCCGCGATTGATGGCCCCCGGATTACCGATAACGCCTTATTTAATTTTGATCGCATTTCAAAGCTTTGGCAGCGTTAACGCCAAAGGGTGGACCGGGCTTACTTGAGTGATATATGTCCGCGCCGCACAATGCCCGAGGACAGACGATGTCGCGATCATTTACAATCATTTACAATTTACAGCGGCGATACTTTACAATTTGCGATAATAATGTGACGATACATTTCTATTAGTTCATGGTGATAAGAATAATCCCTAACATCAATAGGTAATATTCGATTTTTGTTATAATTTCACGTTTATCGTTACCATTTGTTGTAACGATTGAGCCTGATCTAAGATTCTAAGATCTACAGTTATGCTATCTAAATTTCTTCGGTATAGTAGTTTACGAGGCAAAAACTAAAGTAGCTTGTACTTATAAACAGTATACAAAGATACTATCGCAGTCATATTATACTGTTTTTTGTAGTATTCGCGGTCAAACGAACAGTCGATGACTTTTAATTGACGCCAATAGACAAACAAATGTTACTTTGCTTTTCCTTCCATCTTCCTTCTCTAAAGTAGATCGATCGATAGAGATAGAGAATCGTACACGAGAGGTACCTCCGGAGGTGTCGCCACCGCAGCTCATGCTACATTGCACCTCTCACTAGTTTCAGACTACTCCTAGTCTAGCGCGTACCTCGACGATATACGACCTGTCACGAAGGATGCTCACGTACTTGTATGACAGGAACACGATCTATATACTTATATGTAATCTCCTTTATCAGTATCAGGTCTTATAATGTGACTGTTTAGTAGTACAAAAGGCAAACGAGCGTTCGGATATTCATGGTCACATACCCACAGCTATTTGCTCATTAAGTGTTGCCATCCTGTACTCTCTTTGTTACTGAAAGTGTCACATTTTTGTTCTTATAAAAAATGTGGCAATGCCATCAATCCTGGGTTTAAGCAAGGCTCTCATGGAGGCTGAATAGGCCGTGGTCTAAGGCAGCAAAACAAACAATATTTGCAGAGTGCAGTCACAGACATGAGACACTCGGGTGAATTTGATCCTGGGTCGAAAGGTAATCCATAGGAAAAGAATACCCAGTAAAATGGAGATAGAAGGAGAAAGAAGGGCAGCGCATCTGTATAGCCTTTATGCGGATGTCTATGGGTGTCGGTAGTCATGAGAATGGCTCCGACTGCTCGTTTGCCCCCCTATACCATAAAAAATAAATAAATTGATATCTGATCATGATACCATTAGGATGAAGAAAACTGAATCTATTACAATATCTCCTTAAATTTATAACTCTACGCGATTCCAAAATATTACAAAATAAATGTAAATTATTTTAACTCAATGGAATAGATGTAAGTTGGGTGTGAAGCACCTCTTTGTGATTAAGTCGTCACGCCTGCGTGTATGTATGTGTGTGTGTGTGTGTGTGTGTGTGTGTGTGTGTGTGTGTGTGTGTGTGTGTGAGGCCACGTGGTTATCGGAGAGCAGATCTCGTCATTGTTGCCTCTTCACATGCTGGTAGTAATGACCTTAGCCCGTGTGAGGAAGATACAATTCGGAAATTAAAAAATGTAGATAACATTTTTTTAATGTGATAAGATTGGATCTTTTGTTTTATTTTTTGATGTTTTCGTTAGTAACATTTAAGTCAATGTTTTTTTTATTATCTTTAGCTTACACACACTAGATATCTAGGTATCGCAACAAAAAGAAAGTAGCCAGTGCCATCGAACTTTTAATATAGTGTTTTTTTTTCCTATATAGCATCCATCCCGTAAAATACGAACATCTAGATAATTGCTACGTAAATTCCAATTATTTTATGTGCAATATCTTGCTCGTCTATGTGGGAAGTAAATGAGCAGTTTGACATTGTATCGCCTACCGACACCCATAAACATCCGCTTAGAGGTTATGCAGATGCGCTACCCTTTCTCCTCCCATCTCCAAGGGTCACCGGCTACTTGCACACCGTACGAAACGCGATAGCACAGCAGTCACTTTACGCCCGCCGGTCTCGTGTTAGCAAGAGGTCCTCCCCGGTCGTAACGCCCCAATACGGAGGCATGCAAGGCATGCAGTATGACAATACCACTTTGGTTCTTACCAAAGTGCTAGTGGCTACTTTGGTAAGAACCAAAGTGACTCAAGATATACAAGAATGTACATTACACGATAGTTACGATATACAAACACAAGTAACCTTGTGCTAAACAGATTACGATGCAACAATACCCTCTGATTCGAGCACAAATATCGATACATTGACAAAACAAACCTTACATAACACAATCAACATCTCGTTTATCTGAACGCCTCAGACAAATCCCATAAGACACAAACTTGCACGCGCGTGCAGCTAGTCCTTACCCCACCACAATAGAGTCGGGAATGGCCTCTAGCGCCCACACGGCGCGTATTGTAAGTCATAAGATCCGATTAGGTCAGAGACGATAATACCGGGAGTGGATCCGGGGACAATAGTCGGAGTATCGCGTCACATCTCGCGGCAGTGTGCGGTAAATACAGTTTATTGTGAGCAGCAGAGGTGAGATGTATCTCTAGTATCTGTAATAACTTTGTTATGTGCGTTTGGGAGCACCGAATGGGTAAGATGATAGACATCTGAAGTACCGGATTATAATTATGTAGTAAGCGTATGTTAGTAAGAGGTAGTGCCATGCTGCAAGCATGCATGTAGCCGAATTGGACTGGCACGACTGCGGAGGTACCTCACACTGCTGTCGCATTTATTGAGGTGTGTGTGTAACAGATTGCTTTTGAAGGAAGGAGGGCAACGCATTTGTATAACCTCTATGCGGATGTCTATAGGCGTCGGTAGTCATGAAAATGGCTCCGACTGCTCGTTTGCCCCTCTGTACCTACTAAAAAAATGAGGAGAAACTAGGATTTTGCTGCTAATTATTATTGAAGGCTATTTTATTTATTCGTAAAGTTCTTTTACATATAAAGATTTATGAGATTTTTACTTATCAGCAAAAATTTGCCCACTGCTGTGGATATACTCTTCTCTTTCTCACCATTCCAGTCGTGGACATTACTCTTTTCCTGTAATTATACCTACTATCTAATCTCTCCACGCGATATTCAAATTTTTAAAGCTTGCTGCGATGGGCAATTTGAATATAATATATTCAAAGGCGATTGAGGTAGTTCATTGCAAATTTGAATTGCCTTGAATCTTTTTTGGTAGAATATCAAAAGATGGACAGATTAAAATAGCAACAATTTTTTTTTTATCCATTCAACTGCACTGTGAAACGAAATCAAGCTGATAATGATTATCACCCCACAGAAACAAAGCAAAAGTATGTCAATGCCAAATTTGGCCAAAAGGAAAACTTACAAGGAAACAGGTAGTCGGAAGTGGAGATACCAGGAGGTCATAAAATACGCAAGGTCAGCGCCGAAACGTGGCGTGTGTAGCCGTGAGACCCCGTGAGACCGCGTGAGACGCCGTGAGACGCCGTGAGACTGTGGGTCACCAATACAATGAGTCGTATGTTTGTTTGATTATAATAATTAGCGTGATTAAATATTACGCGCAGCGTATCTGTTACAAATCTAATATGGCCGCCTCTTTATTATGATAATTTTATAACGTTGTTATATAATTTTATGCGTTGGAAGGTTTGTCCATTAGAATCCGTAGTAAGAGGTAGTGCCACACTACATGCATGTAGCCAAATTGGGCCGGCACGACCGTGGAGGTACCTCTCGCTTACACGAGACCGGCGTAGTGTCAGTTTGCTGTCGCGTTTCGTGCGGTGTGTAAGTAGCCGGTGGCCCATGGTGGGTGGGAGGGTACAACGCACCTGTGTATAAACTATGCGGATGTGTATGGGCGTCGGTAGTCATAAAAATGGCTCCGTCTGCTCCTTTGCCCCTTTGTACTATATAAAAAAAAAATTGGCCCCAAATTTTGTACCTGGAAAGAAAATATGGAAGTGCCATATTATTTTTGAGAGTTTGTAGCATATGTCGAGTACAGCAATTAATAAATAGTTATTCATGTACATTTTCGTCGGTAGACAGAACTAAGCTCATTTCTAGGTTTCCGTACATCAAAATAACGTGAACCCTATTATATCAACTATTTTTCTGTAGCTCTGTCAAGGAAACAAAATTTTCCAGTGGACTACCATCATATATATATAATAAGAAGGGATAAAACCACTAAACAAGTCGCTACTTGTCAATTTATCTACTTATATCACAGAAATAAACCTTAGTTCATTAGTTTAAAAATAAATTAATACGTTTCAAACATACAACGGGAAAAAATAAAATACCTGCCCACATTGCCAGTACAATTCTATTAATTATTTTGTATTTCAACTACAATTATAAATTATAAGCAACACAAAGGAATGTGGCTTCGTACCGCGTGGTATCGCATGAATTCCGTTATGACGTCACTCGTGTAGCTGATAGGCCGCTATAAAGTTTTTTTGGAATACTTTTAACGAATATTAATAACACAAAACTAGTTTTTTTCTATTCTTCTTCTTTTTTAATCATAATCATAATAAAATTTGTTTTGTTTTTTTTTAATCATAATCTTTTCATTCCTTGTGCCAATTGAACCCCAACACCAATATGAAATGCATAATCATCACTGTCACTGTTAGTAAGCTCAGTAAGAGGTACTGCCACACTGCATGCATGCTGCCGAACTGGGCCGGCACGACCGGGGAGGTACCTCTCACTTACACGAGCCCTGCGTAAAGTGACAGCTAGGTGGGAGGAGAAATGTGAGCAGCGCATCTATAGCCTTTGTGCTGATGTCATGAAAATGGCTCCGAGTGTTTGTTTGTCCACCAGAAAAAATAAAACCGACCGAGCAGTCTGCTCAATCCTGTTGCAATACATGAGCTCTCCAGAGACCGTTATGAGTTCAAATAAAACACCACATTGGAGGATTTGTTCTGCGTCGTGGGGATAATACCACTCGTGGTATTGTGGGACACGTACTCACATCCTCCTCTTTGTCACGCCACCTTCCGTCGGGTCGATTCATTTGATTCTTTCCAATTACAAAATTTGTATTCCAAATTCAAATGTGATTTTTTTATCTTTTTTAAAATGTATGTTACGAAGTTAATAGTAATAGTATGTTTTGTTGGTGTGATAGACACTCGCTTAGTATATAATTAATTATCATAATCTATACTAATAATAAAAGCCGAAAAGTTTGTTTGAATGGTTAAGCCCGCTAATCTCTAAGATTCTTGTTTCGAATTGAAAAATTGTTTCAGTCCTCGATAAGCGGACTATCTAGTCCGTGTATCGAGGACGGCTATAGGATAGGTATAGTATATACCATCACGCTTCTACGAATAAGAGTGGAGTACAGGATTATCCGTAAACCTTAGTGCTGCAAGTACAAGTGATTTAAAAATTACATTCTCATGTCTTAGTGTTTGTCGTCGAACTCTCCAGAGTCGAACAGATCTTTATATTGTCTATTCGGTGGGTCTAAATTAAGTCGTATACCTAGTAGATAATAGCTATATTTCGATAGCCCACGCTAGTGAAACCTTTAGGCGAGTTTAGTAATATAACTAATGTAAAAGTATAGATGTTTGTTTTACTTATAATCGCGCAAAACAAACTATAAATATTAAAGAGAAACAGAAATAACATTTATGCTTTGTACCGTATAATTTAATTATTGTTTTGGGATATTATGTTTTAGGTATTTTACTATTTAGCTAGCAGTGCACAACTAGTTTTGTACGCCTACAACTCAAAAGTATGTCAAATTTTGACTACTAAAATTAATTTGTAGTCTTGACTACTATTTTATTTAGTTATTTTAATTAAGTTGTTTTGACTACTAAAATAACTACCTATATCGATTTATATCTATTTGTAAATCATCTCAAGGTCATTTGCTCAGATTTCAAGTCAATAAAATTTACCAGCGATTAAAATAATTCTTAAAACTTCTAAAATCTATATAAATAAATTTATGCAAAATGTTCATAATACTATATTATACCTACTAATAATAAATAAGTAAATATTTCTAATTAATTATTATAATTGGCTTAATAATCATTGTTATAGCCACTTTATTCAAATAAATGTATAAACATCTCTGTAACTCAAATTGTTGCGTATCTGTGTCACCTCATTTATCTAAACCTACTTACCACACGAACCTTAACTTAATAAAATCCTTGCAACAGAACAATAATAATTTATCGACATATAAAAACTTTTTAATTACCCGATGCGCCAAGTCCTATAACCGAATGAATGAATGACTGAGTGACGTCACAGGACAATCAGACCCCTACAAGTGGTTTTTACAAACTATGTCATTCAGTGAAAATGAATAGAAAGCTACACGTGCTCCGAAATCTTGATCGACGAAAGTTGTTTGACGCGCGGTATAAAAGAGCATTTTGAATGCGACATTTTTTTTAGAAATCCTTTAATTTAGTGTTATTATAAATATATTTATATGTTTTAGAGACGAGTTTGAGAGTGAATATGATTTTAATTACATGACAAACGAGCAGTCGGAGCCATTGTGTGGATACCGATGTACAAGAACCTCAGCATGTAACCTCTTTAATAAAAATAAATATATTTGCTTATTTTTTTATCAATCTACATACACACATACAAACAGCTAGAAGGAGAGTTAAATGTTACCCCACCTTCTGAAGAAGTGGGATAAGTTTAGGAGAAGCCAGCATTTTATAATACATAGGATAAAATACAAGAATCTCTACTCCTGACAGTCGATGTTCCAGCGAGAGGCGTACTGTCCAACATTGGGCAAAAATAATCGCAGACGATAAGCTAATTGGAATGTATCTCACAATCGAGATCGAATCGAGTTCACACCTCGTGGGCCGTTTACGGCTCACGACACGACATCGTACGGTCATCTGGATGATACAGCAACCGATCACATCAAGTAATCATTGTCAATGTATTTTATAGAGCTGATGAACCAGGTGAACTCATTTACAGGTATTATTTTAGTGGGTGCACGATGCCCATTAGTAAACCTGAGTTTATTCAAATATTTCTATATTTAAATTAAGATAATGATGATTTTTAGGTTTTGTGTTATGTATTGTTTCAATCCTGTCTTTTTGACACAAGTATAATTCGAATATATAGATTAAAGAAAGTTAATATATTAATACATCATTAATTGATCGTAGACGAATAATTGGACATAAGGCTCTTGTAGCGACAATTACCTTCATTTTGAAAACAAAAACATTCAAAGGCTGGTTAATAGACCTTGACGTGAATAAATAAGTAATACAATTGAAAAGTTATTTCTAACACAAATAAAATGTGTTGATATAGTTATCGTGTTTCATATTGTGTCAACTGTTAGTGTTTAAAATATAGTTTAACTAGACTTAAAATATCATCAGTCAGTAACTCGTTCACTGCGGATACCACGTCGTTAATTGTTGGATCCCAAATTAATGCCAAAGATACAATCGGAAGTTAAAGTTTTTCGTATTGCTATATAAACAATCAGGCA
Organism: Calycopis cecrops; assembly: GCA_001625245.1. Taxonomy (NCBI): domain Eukaryota; kingdom Metazoa; phylum Arthropoda; class Insecta; order Lepidoptera; family Lycaenidae; genus Calycopis; species Calycopis cecrops. The sequence continues at coordinate 381,373 of LUGF01052345.1, read as the reverse complement.
AATATAATTGTAATTGCCAAATCAATCTAAATCAAAAGGATATTAAAATGATAAGTATAATAAAATATAATATCATTTACAAATACAAATCATATTCTTTGCCAATGAAATGCCAATTATATTATTAACAAATAAGAAAATGTTTAAAAGCATACAATCCAATAATGCCCGTGAAGTATTAAGTGAAAGTCGCGTCTGCGGGTATAAATGGCCCGCCGGTAACGAGCGCTATCGCGGATCTATTCAAACATTTATAAATATTAATATCACTGCATTACGTATTCACGAATTTGTTTAATGAAAACACACGATTGTTTTCTTGTTTTTGTTGTCTGCTTCGAATTTTGCCTTAAGGTCGTGCGAGTGCACAGGGTGTGCCCATTTGTGCATTGTGTGTATGTCTGTGGACTCGAGGATGTCTCCTTCAACGTAATCAACGTCCGTGTTGTTGGTTCACGGTTTCGTTGACGATATATCATAACTATTATTCTGCGTTTGGATTGTTGTTATATAATAAAATATATGTGCCTCTATAACACAACAATATGTGCGAAGTATCTTTGAAATAGTGTGGGAAGGAACGAGTGTTTTTTACGAATTTATGTTTGATTGTTGCACGTTTTGTTCATCATTATCTACTTGTTTAAGGTTACTGTCAAAAGGAGGGACAGAGATGTCTTGTGAGTTATTTTTGTGTTTTATAGAGCTAGAATAGTCGTCTTACTATTTAAACTCTTTAGCTACACTAAAGAAAATAAAGCTGGCTTACTTGTCAATGTTTTCATGTAACTAGTTTTTTTACTTACTACTTTATAATGTTTAAATATGTACGATTTTCACAAATCATTTAACCCTGCAGTAGTCGCGTGGTCTACATATGTAATCCACTGTTACATAATTGCAAAGTTCCAAAAATCTAACAGCGCCAGTTATTTCATTCTTCGTGTACTTTAAGTTGAGTAATTGACGCATGTGCTCAGCGTGGCGCGTGCATCGGGTGCTCATGGTTATGCCACAGGAGCTCCGCAAAGCTCGAGGTCTACGTATGTATGCCGCGCGACCAAATACGTAAGTATTTTTGTTGTGACTGTACATTTTATTTATGAAAATATTACATTGGAATTTTATTATACATTTCATATATTCATACACTATTTATTTGATAATGTAATTATTTATATTTGCAGGGAAAAACATAGCTATTTAGAAAATTATGGACAACAGACAAGAGCGACAGATTAGGGCTTGGTTGGGCGAAGGCGTTAGTTGTGATAAATTTGCTGGTGACTATTCAAGTTCAGATAATGAAGAAGACCATGTGGAGGAGCAGCTGTCTGACTCAGGATCCGAACAAGAAATCTCAGCCAACCGAGTCTGTAGCGAATAGTTCCGAATCTGAAAGCGATTCTGGTCGAAGAAGTAGACGAGGAGATATATCTTGGCGTGGATAACACTGTTTGGTCAAAGACTGCTCCTTTGAATAGGGGAAGAACTAGAAGAATAACATTGTTTTCGTGCCTCCAGGCCCCATAGGAATAGCCCGTCAAAAAGTACTCTTACGGATTGTATGACACTATTTTCAGACGTCGTGAATTTCTCATAGACCTGGCTCTGACTTGGATGAATCCCCTGGCTCACCAAAGATCAGACAAAAAGACATTGCCAAGAAGTCTTTCATTCAAAATAAAAGACTTCCTGGGTATTCCGCACCAAGAAAGCCGGCCATCAACTGCAGGACCGATTCGAAGAAATTATGTTGGTCGGTGTCATGTTTGTGGTAAAGCCAGTAATAGAACCACACGAAAGGTGTGCAGTATGTGCAAAAAGTTTATATGTCGTGACCATTCTGAAATCGTGTGTTTATCATGTTTGCAAAATACTGATTAGACTATTTTTTTTATGTATGTTTTTTTTTTGATCTCATATAATGTAAACTATGTGATATTAAGACGGAAAAAAGAGGTATTTTTTATTTTAGTTGATTTTTCTAAGCACAGAAGATACAGTTATGTTTTGTTGATTATTTTATATAGAAAAATGTATGGTAATTAAGATTTAAAAATAAATAAACAGACTTTTTAATTAATTGTGTATTTTTTTTTATATTAAAAATGGTATACCCCTGTAGTCCACGCGACCATACACGTGACTTTTTGATACGCGACTACCGTAGGGTTAAGTTGTTAATAATTACATCTCGGAGTTGTCTGTGCAAACAATATTTTGCAAAAATATCAAGACGTAGACGTACATAAATTGTTTGCAGTCGCGTTGGCCTCCTTCCCCTTTCCCCGGAAATGGGCCACCAGATACTCACAAACCACACGAATCGTGACAGCTGACACTTTATAACGATATTATATATCCCCGGTCGTGTATAGATAATTTGCTGGGGTAGTCATGGAAGTGGCTCCGACTGCTCGTTTGCCCCCCGCCCCCCATACCATAAAAAACCTAGATGAAACTGTGTATATAAACAGAATAGAAACATATTATGAATGAGTTCAGGAGACTAATGTAACGTAACATTACATACACTTTTGTCCTCTACCAAATTAATAAATGCCCACCCGCTAAATATTCCGCCGGCGGCCCGTAAAGTGTTCTAAGTTGGAAAACACAATTTATTAATTTACAAAAACGGAACAAGCGTCACCTGTCACGCGACGTGACGCGAACACCCTAAGAAGCGGCGACGTGATGAATTGTGCAAAATAAAAATTACGACGTAACTGAATGGAAAAGGGGCGAGCAACATGTTTCATGCTAATCGATGAAACGCCAACCGTGTAAACGGCTATTTGACGGCATTTAAATAAATAACGTCAGGTTCTATCATCGCGTCGAGCTAAACTCTGCCATATTTGACATATTTTTTTTGAAAAACGCTTGAAGAGGAAAAAATAATAACCGATCTTGCTAAAACTAATTTACTTAGCAACAAGGTCGACTATAATGCGGTGAAGTATATTAATAATAAATAACCAGAAGACGCCATTTTGTGGAGATCATCATCATCATCATCATCAGCTTATTTTTGTCCATTGCTGGGACATAGTCTGTACCTATTAATAAAAGAAATAAATTACTATTAAGAGATTTGTTGCTAAGACTATGTCCAGCAATGGACGTCTTCTGGCTGTTGATTGATATTCTACATCTTGTTACATGTGAGTTGTGACCTGACGAAATAATAATTGTACCATGAGTTCGAAATTCATGTGTCGCTAATATTAAATGTGTTTAACGTGACTAAATTGAAATTCTGTGACAAATAATGTGTTTTTGAGTCTTAATTAACATTCAAAGTATTTGCTTTAAATTTTAATAAGTATTGCTTGATGTGCTTATCAGAATTGTCGCATTATTATAACATTCGGAATCTGAAATTACCATTTTAAGTAAAGCTCGATTGTAAGTGAATAAAATAATCAATTCCTTGCCATTATTATATGAATAACACTACTTTTTTTCATATTGTTAAAACTCAAACAACCTTAACTTCCTTTCTCTTATACATTATCAAAATCTTTGGAAGTATAATCTACTTACGCAGGATAATCTTGTAAAAAGCAGAAAAATATCTACTTTTATAAAATTTTACACGATATTCATTAACATAAAATTGAACAAAAAAGTAAATACGCCACGCAAAGTGTTATACGTAACAGATAAGCATTTTATCTGAAATTGCCTAAATTAAGCACCGTGGTGTCACGACTTCGCTGCGGAATTTAATTTAAATGTAGCATGTGTTAAAAATACGACGTTACCTGTCGCTGCGGCGCGTGACGCGGCGCCGAGCAGACATTTTATTTCCCGCCCTGTTTTGTTTGCTAAATTATGCTAACCGTATATTTCATGCGAGAACAGGAAATCTATTGTATAATAGAATTGTAATGTTAACCCACACTTGCTTGGTTGTTTTAGCTGTAGCTATGCTTATTTTTTTAATTTGCAATGAACTAATATTTTTATTATAACAAATTTTATGAGCTGAATGTGTCCTTTCCGTTATCCCTTTAAGCTAAAATTTGGTATACATTTATAAATTATATGACAATGCATTGATGAAGGTAGCAATGGGAATTCTATAGTAAAATATTGTATTTACGTCGTATTTGATCTTGTTTGAATATTGTTTCTTTGCAATAACTTTATACATAGATGACAACCGTGGTCTGTTATTGAGTTTGAAAGCGGCCATTGGAAAATTATACTGCTTATTCAATTTTCAACTTTTAAATTATTTTTGTTTCATTTTAAGTGTTATAATATAACTTATCATTATATTTAAAAGGTTTTATTTAAATAAAATTATCTACAATTATTGATTAGAAAATTGTATAAAATATGTTCAGTACATAATCTAATTTGTTTGTTATATCTGTTGGGTACTGGACATGTTTATCAAACATTATTCTATAACGAAGGAGAGGCAATGTTCACGACCTGGTGGTGGCGCTGTTCCCCCATCCTGTTAAAGACCCGCCAGTATTCCTTCTTAAACAACGATATTGCATCGGCATTATTTTCGTGATAATAATGTCAGTCGCCACTTATGATAAAATTAAATCCATGGAAATTATATTCAGGATTTGTGTAGGTGCTGCATAGTGGTCAAATTCACTTAGCAAGACCGTAAATACATCATCATCATCATTTGCACACCCTGGAAATGCGGGACATTAGCTTCTTTCAATTACAGTCAAGAGAGATGATCTACTGCTACTCGTATCTGTCGCGGACCAGCTACTGCACTGAGATCATCTTATTTTCGAAATAAATGCCGACATCAAGCTCCTGTACTGACACGTTTTACACTCTAACAGAATCTTCAACACCAAATCGTGTAGGTACTAAGGACCTCCGTGACTACCCGCTTACCTCTTTTCTGAAATAATACCTTCATTATGCTTCAAAACCTCTGAAAATTACAAAATAACGAAACTCAGTTTCCATCGTGGCGCATAAAGTCTCGTGCACATCGGTGTACAGTTTACTTTGGCACCGTTCCCAGAGATAGGTGTGTCGTGGAGGGTCGTAACACAGTTGCAATGTCTTCGAGGCAAATAAAGAAATTTCACTCGGAAATTTATGCTCTCGGATTATTGTCTCGTATTAGTTTCGTGAAAAAATACATGTTTCGTATGGATATTCACTTTATAGATACTTTTGAAGCATAGTATTGTAAACAAATCTAAAATTACGCAATGATTACACTACAAAATTATTGGTTGAATCTGCTACCATCTTCGCTATATTTAAGCTTAAGCTACATCTACAAATATAGGTAAGCTACTTGATTAGCCGAGCGAGTCATAGAGTAATATGTTAGTAAAACGGTTTACTTTCGAAGTCAGGTTGTGTGACCAAAGGCTTACTTATCCCTTTCTCCAATAAATATTAAGGTTTCATTACTACAATATTTAAGCAGATTACGTATTATTTTTAGCTTACGTCTGTAAAATATTACTGGAGGACTATTAAAGTACCACGTTCATTACTACTACCATTTTTTATTTACTTTGTAATTAATTACTTGATTATAATTAATATTTAATGTACTTGATTCCAGAGGATGCCTATAAGAATTTATCTTAGGCCTGAACAGTTTATAATATATTAAAAATTAACTGAACCCTAACATACTCTTTGAATGAAATCATTATTATTTTTTTTTTGAAGATAGTTGTAGTTTGACCATATTCCGTATTGTATTTGATGGTGTGCCAAATTTTAAGTAGTTGCGTTGCGTGAAAGAATGACAAACAAAAATATATAAGTTTCCTTTATCAGGTAGCTTCACCTTAAAAGTAACAAAGGCTGATATAATCTACAAACATTATAAAGACACTAGCTGTGCCCCGTGGTGTCACCCGCGTTTAATTTGAATAAAATCACTGATATTTCAAATAAACTTCGCCCCCCTATTTCACCCCCTTAGGAGTCAAATTTCTAAAAATTCTTAGTGCTCACTTACATCATAAAGTTTCTAGTTACTACAGTTGCGGCTGTACGTTGTCTGTCAGTCACTCAATAACGAAGTTTTATATAGATTTGTTCTTAAGAGCTTTGATTGTCACTCCCTTGTGTTTGGTTACCACTTAGTTAAAAATTTAGGCTATATTACTTCAAAAAAAATTACATACATATAAAGCCGTATTTCTCAAATATCATTCAAATATTATCTAGTATTAATTCGTAAAAAATATTTTTCTGGCGGCGTGAAAGTTGCACGTTACTTATCGACGCTAAAGAAACATACTTAACGCAAGAGTTAGCAAAATAAAATAAGGCAAAGTCCATACAATAAATTTGAAATGATCGCAGCTTGGAAATAACATACATAGAAGTCGATGGAGGCGTTAAATCAGAGATTACCGAGCCCGTATCTCGCACGTCTAAGTGCCTGTTAACTGCTCACGTGTGAGCGCGGCTTTATCTGCCTTGGCTGGATGCCGGTGCTTGGATTATTTCTTACTTTTCTACTTACACCATACAATTTATGTGTTTCATTTATTTTAAAGCGAATTTAAAAATCTTTCGAATGCCCACTCTTTGTACGTCAGATTTATATTGTGTGTAACTAATTGGTATTAAGATGTGAGTAGTTGCCCAGACAAATTCGTGGTTTATTTTATTTTATTCATTAGAATGGAGGACTAACGTGTATTATTTATTCCTATAAGAGACAAACATGATTAAAACAGTATAATTTATGATATTAGTCCTGACATACACAGTGAACATAAATTTTTATCATATAAGACAAAGGGGCAGTTGGGCTACCTGTTGGTAAACCGGCTATCGAGAATCTCAAATTATGAATTTGCAGATGTTTCACACTTTGGCCTACTCGGACATTTATATGTAGAAAAACCATCACTACTCTCATACATGTGAGAGAGGATTAGGACTACGTCTTACAACCTCCAGAAAACAGATAAGGTGATTGTGCCAGCTTAATTAACTTATTGAGAAATACTGACCTCAGATCCTCAGATTAGGTAATAAAACTATTCAAAATAGAATACCAGACAATGTCACAACTATAAAAATCCATTAGAAAAACATCGCCAGACCATTCTGACGACCGCGGCCCCGGCGTATTAACCTTTATGATCTAATTTGGCAAGTCCCTGCCATTTGGCAGGGGGAGACCCGTACTCACTGTCGCCATACAACAGGTACACCAAATAATAGCGAATGTCCTAACAATGTCCAATGGTATTTTGACTTGCCAACTCACGACGTTATTGTTGTATTACCCCGGATAACAACAACTGTAGATAATCTTTGTAATGGCTCTATTTCACAATCTTATTTAAAGTCGTTGTAAAATAAAATTTAATTTCTGCAAAGTCCTTTGTATCTATTGAATATACTTTTATCATTGATGTTACATTTTTCTTATTTTCTAGCTATAAGGGAATAAAATTGAAAGTGAGTTTGCTTGCCCGTGTAGCCGCAAAAAGAAAGCTTAGTAATAAAATCCGGTATAAAAAGGCAATTTATCTTATATCAAACGGTCAGCATTTTTAATTTAATAATTTATCGTAAATTTTAAAAAATTGGGAGACTTCCCACATTAGAGATGATCTAACATTAGATGAAGTCAATTATTAATTAACAGTTTTCTGTTTTTTATTGATTTATTATTATAGCGGTCGTATCCCTGAAAGGTTAGTAGGTATTTGACGAGTCCTTTGGCTAAGTGTTAGAATTTACATAACTAGCTAAAGGGCTAATTACACGGATTCTAAATGATTAAAAAAATCTAATTCAGGAAAGTGAATTGGCGTTTAGCATAAGTATGCTAATTAGGAAGAAAGTTTGGTTTCTGACTAACTAAAGGATCTAGCATCCTAATTAGGTTGTCTAAATTTAACTAAGTTTAACAATAAAATAAATAACTATCTCTTTAGATCGGCCGTCTTAATGTTCATCAAAACATAAAATTAGAAATTACTTCTATCTATGGGACAATACAGGTGATGATGATGTTGAATTTATTCTTTTAAACCGGGCAGCAGTAGTGGAAGGAAAATGTAAATAAAATGAAAAAGACAGTGACAGGTCACTTTGGCAAGATTCCTGTATGCGAGATAGGTGCATTATGTACTGAAACAAACGTTGGCCGTTGTTAGACCGGGAGTGCTCTGTAATGTATTAGAATTGTTACAAAATACATTAGATAAATATAAGAACCCTTTAGAACTGTGTACGCTATTACTTTTCCATTTCCTCAACGAAAGAAAATAAGTATTTGGTTTGAAATTAGTTTTAATTCATTATTCTGTAGTATTTTTATCTACATTGGTGTGTCATAATTATGTATCAGTCGTGTATTATACAGTGCGTTAGAATTTAAGATGTCAAATTAGAACGACATTATATGAGATCAATAATACATCTGCAAGTCTGTCCGAAGTCAATAGATCGTATGATGTATTGATGTCATATAAATCAGATTAACACGTCTGCATGTATGTCTCGCATACAGTGACTGAACGGTTTTATTCATATTTGACAGTTTTGACTAAAGATAAGGTATTTGTTGCTTAAAATGTGAAAGATTTAGTCGTATAGTTTATGATTACAACAAACAAGTGGTACCTGACTCAAGTAGGGTACCTATCCTACTAAAATCAGGTCTTGTAAACGGAAAAAAAATTAAAAATAATTAAAATCTGGAGGCGAATCTTTACTCAATTTATATTAGTTGGGCGATAATAATTATGGTTAATGTGATCGTTAAAATTATTTTAAATTTTTTGAAGTAAAACCTAAAAATATACGCGCGCTTGACATGGGAAGTAAGCACAAGAAGAAGTAAGTACAAAAAGCACACATCTGGCGAGGCCAATGAAATTCAAAATTCAAATTCGATTTAAGTGAAACTTTTTTGTTTCAGAAAAAAATATTTCATCGTAACTTCGGTAATGAATTTGTGTAATAAATCAATAATTAAGTTTTACTTCAATTGTGTAGTAGACTACACAGTACAAACTTTGTTTTTAATTTTGGATGTGCCTATCCCACACCCACAGTAACTCGCACAATACCTTCACAAAAGCTATAAATTCATGTCCTGCTTAGATTCTCATGCGTGCCAACAGAAACACAAACAAATATCTACTAGAAAACCATAACCCTGATCCAGTCAAGTAGGAGTAATAATAACAGAAAATATACAATTCGAATGATATTTTACATTTACTTACGTAAGTTGTGTGCGTACGTGGGCGCAAAGTCAATAAGCGAAACCGAACGTACACAATAAAACACGAAACTGAAAGTAGTGGAAACTTTACAGCGATTGATTTAAGGGTCTTGTCGTAACCGAGTTCACTTTTACCGACTTGACAAATGTAAGTTTACCTGGAACGTGCACATATTCCGAGTAACACTCTCTTTTGGAGCTAGAATCCACTTCTTGAAGTTTTATATTTTACATCTTCCATTTAAAACGATACTCTATCTGAAAAATAATTATCCGATAAGTTGTCAGTGAAAAAGTAATTTGAAGTAGTATTGTCAGCAATCAGACTAAGGATACACAAGGATAAATGACTGATATTCAATATACCTTTAGGTACACGCGAGACCAAGATACACGGCTGGCGTGTCCTGGAAAACAATTTTTGTACTGTCTCAAGAGTAAACCTAACAAAATAAAGGTAAACAAGATAACGTTTAACGTCTTAACGTAATTTCTGGAGAAAAAACATTGCCTATTACCACTCTTATCTAGGGTAAGTCAATTTTCCTTTCTCTACCCTAACAGAGCGTCCTTATCTCTTTCACTTAAAGGAATATCGACCGTATAGCAATAACAATAGGAGCGAATCGTCGTGAATGTAAATGTTTGCTAAGATTACGACGTCCGAACCTGAGTATGGAAGAACGTTGACAAGGTAGACGCTGATCGTATAATCCCCATAAAATAAGGTAGCGGAAAAAATTGGGGTACACCGGGCCTGAATTGCTGAAAAAAAAATGGTTCGATATAAATTTAATATATTTTCATCATTATCATCATCATCAGCCGGAGGATGTCACGATGGATAAAAGGCTCGTCTAAAGACCCATATAAGTCATGGTAACAAGCCAGTGGCATCAAGCGGCACTCAACGGTCTTAACTAAAGTGAATACACCAAGTAGAAGATCTATTGGAATAGAATATTTTACTAATTATGGATTGTTAGCTGTACCCTGTGCGCGTTGTTACGCTACCAACAGATAAATCAGCATGAACTATCACACAATATACTGTGGCGCCATTTGTTAAAAATTGATCGTACCCATTCAGAAATCTTTACAGGCGCATACATAAGCACTTTACTATTCGTCCTTCGTGTCTGTGAAACAAAGGAAATACACATAGAAAATGCTAGCTCAATCAGTCCAGAAGTTTAGTAGCTGATATACCGACAGCAGCAACACCTACCCTCCGTTTTTATTTAATCTTATTTATCGTTTTAATTGTATTTAATCATCTAGGAAACCATTGATACCCTTACATACTTTCCACCCAATCGGTTCAGCCGTCTAGAAGTTTGCCCGTTTTGTCTATTTTGATCAGTCATAATGTCGTCTTCTAATGGTAAAATATTTCGGATCTGTAAAATATTTTACCATTAGAAGCCAACATTATAAATAACTAAAACCGAATCGGTAAAAGGAAATCGGGTTTCGGAGATCATGTATAAAAAAACAAACAAATATTTCCTCTTTATAATATTAAGTATAGATAATTGTTAAACAATATTAACAAAAATACCTCTAAATCAATGTGTACAAAGTTTCACGATGACCATTTGAGTAGTGTTTGAGTAGCGTAACAAACGTACATCCACATTTATATTAAGTAAGGGTAAATTAAAAATTGAGCTCGGTGTACCAAAGCCCAGTCCACAAATAATCTTATGCCGTCCGGTATCTACGGGCTCCTTGCGCTTTACGATCGTCCGTCGTAATGGCCAATCGCACCTTCCCCGTTTGATCGTTTTCCCATACAGCCTGCCAACCCTCACCTACTGCCCGTCGGAATTTCACGAGAATATCCACGTTGCCACATCATCATTGCCACAGATTTATGTCAGTAAAACATCCTAGAGCAATCCTATTTGAATAAAGACTTTGTATTGATTTCGGTAGAAAAGAAATTCTATTAATATAAAAAGCCTAGTTTCTTGTAGTAGGTATTAAAACTAGGTTTTATATGAAGGCTCTTTAGGCTCTATAGAATAGATAAAGTTTTTATAACGCCCTCTTATAAAAATTCTCATTGTAATCCTAATGGATAATAATATCTTAAGTATAATCTTATCGGTCTTAAATCTTATATCTTCTTAAATATTACGAGTATACAAAGTATCGTGAAGACTTGTGTTACTGAACATACCTGAAATATTGTTTACGAATTTAAGATATGTTACAAATTAGATAATTAGATAGATTATTATTATATAATTATAGAACAACATAATATGATACACATATGAACATTCATAACCTAGACCGTATTCAAACACGACATGGGCGTAACACACAATATTACAATCTACTTGATATATATACGGGAGGAAATGCTATTGACTAACTGCTACCGGTTCTTGATGGAACAGGAACAGAAAACTACCATCTATCTTGAAGAGCCCCGGGTCAGCCAGTAAAAGGGCACGACTCTTGAAAATATTGGTATTCCATTACTCCATAGAATTAATTGTAGTACTAATAATATCGTTTCCAGTAGAATCATATTATCTAAACAAATAATAAAACAGTGAAATTCATGTGTCTGAATACATTGTATATATTTTCGAGAAACTAGTTGGGGGCGATGTTAAAATAGTATTAGAACAATGCAAGATATATAAGAAGCAAACAATAACAAATAACTATGATTATAATATTACTACGCTACGCGAACGAAGTCGCAGGCACCAGCTAGTGTAATATGTATAAAAAATTATAACACGACAATATATCTTCATACCAGTTCCCTAATGGGGTAGGATACTAATATCCCATTTAGTCAATATTTATTGTTCATTTTGCCTCAGTCATGTTTATAAACCAATTGGTCCGGATAACACGGCACATATTCACAAATTCCGGGCACACGGGTCGCATAAACTGAGCAGACGTCACGAGGTGTGTTTTATAAAAAATAAAGTGCGATTTATTAAAGGGTAGGGGTGTTCCGTACCCCGGTCACGTTCGGCGCCGGCCAGATTTGTGCTCTCAAGGTATGCCCGAATATCCTTTGATATAAACTTATCCCATACGCTTATATTGAAATAAGAAACAACGGGATGCGGGTTAAATCTTATTTTTATTCTGATAATTCATTTTTACCCTCCTCGCCTTATTTCTGTGATATCCGAATTGTGCCAGCATATATATATAGAAATAGTCGTTTTGTTAATAAACTATTATTTTTTTTGTGTTCGGATTTTCAAATTATTATTTTTAATAGTTAACTAAAACGTTAAATAAGTTACGGAGGAGGCAATCAAAAATTCTTATTACATCACAATCAGACAAGTGACGTTTGAAATTTTTAAATAAGAACAGCTCCTAGAAAAAAGGCAGAGTGATTAGGTACTAATACTATTGCTATTCGTTATGCGCGATATCACTTTGATAAAT
>LUGF01052345.1:348953-368435 GCA_001625245.1 Calycopis cecrops | reverse complement strand
ACGGAGGAGGCAAACAAAAATTCTTATTACATCACAATCAGACAAGTGACGTTTGAAATTTTTAAATAAGAACAGCTCCTAGAAAAAAGGCAGAGCGATTAGATACTAATACTATTGCTATTCGTTATGTGCGATATCACTTTGATAAATTCTATCGTGTTACGTAGTAGATGGCAAGTATATAAATTTTACCTATGTAATATAATTATATAACTTTAATTGAGTAGGTATTACATGTGCAGTTGTTTCACATTATATCAAATTGCCCTTTAATTAGGGATGTATTATTTTAGGTATGCCACGGAGTCGAGGAAAGTCTGAACCATGAACGTGGACCTCCAGAGTCCAGAAGCAGTTCCACATAACGCCTAAGCTGCAGCAGTGTTAATGTATGTATGTATGTCCATTTTAATGTACAGAAAATAATAATACGATCTGACAGACATTTAGTATTGGTGTTACGTGTGAACTCCATAGTGCCATATAGTTCTGGGTCTCTCACACAAGCTTTTGCCGCTATAATGCAGTATGCTTCCTTCTGCATGCAACAGAATCAATAAAATACGATCTATAGTAAAAATCCCCATATTTAATTAGATCGCAAATATCAAAACTTTAAAGCTAGTACCCACACAACAAATATTAATAAATCTAAAAGAAATGCTCTGCAAAACGAGGAAAGTAAATAAAATTCACGGGCGCATTAATAAAATCTGATTGAACGGATATTCGAAACAATAAAACAAGATCAAAGTGGAGACTCCTGAGTCAATCTAGTATGTACAGTCGCCGAGAAAAATCTAATACAATAAAGTGCTTATATTATAGTGCGTGCATCAGCTACGCCATAAAAATCGTCTAGACGAGTGATTTACGCTCACCTGAGAGGCAGAATGTTGGGGAAAAAATATGGCTCCATATATCTTAAAATGTCGCCGTATTTGTATTGCGAGGACATGTTCTTTTTAATTAAAACTTTCTCTGTTTTTCTTTAAATGTCTTTAGTGTTTTTATTGCAATGCTTTCTTTCCTTACAAATATTCTATCTTGTGTTTATACTAAAATATCACCATCATTATCACCTACGTATACGTACAAAACTATACGTACAAAACTGCTGTCATGGTCACTAGCTTCTTACCTACATCCAGCGTTCCCTATGATCCTAACCAAGCGACAGTCCACCGTGCAGCTGGTCTTCCGGTGCGCGGCCGCCACTCGACCCTTCTTCACCAGAGGTTATTGATTCTGTGAGCAATGTGTGCTAAAATATACAATAATATGTAATAGAAAAATTTTAAAATGTATTATTTATTATATTTAAAAAAATAATTAATGTGGATGCTGCTTTTCTCGCCTCAGGAAAAACAATATAGGCATATATGAGTTGTTTTTCTTCGTTATTTTCATTGCAACTCTTAAGTAGCAGTTGGAGTCAGTAGCTAAGTTACTAGCTGTTTAGTCAATCAACAGTCTCTTTGGAGGCGTGGGTTCCTATCCCACCGCTGTTGCTCTGTTTGATTAGTGCATGTATGCACGGCCTAAGTCCATGTCCAAATCAGATCATGGCTATACTTATGATGTACGATGAATTATTGTTAGTTCAGAGCGTCGCAGCAATCTACATGCTTCGCCCTATGGCGTGAAATTAAATAATATTAACTTAAGCATCGAGGTGACACAAGTCACTGTCACGTAATACTAGCAATGTCCGTCAATATGGCAATATCCTTGCAGAAAAGATAACCACAGTAAGAGGTAGTCGAATTGGGCCGGCACGACCGGGGAGGTGCTTCTCAGGAGGTACACGAGACTGGCGTAAAGTGACAGCTGTGCTGTCGCGTTTCGTGCGGTATGTAAGTAGCCGGTGGCTCATGGACGTAGGAGGAGAAAGTAGAGCAGCTGTATAGCCTCTATGCGAATGTTTGTGGGCGTCGGTAGTAGTAGAGTCATGAAAATGGCCCTCCTATACCATAAAAAAAAATTATATTGTGTATCAATAAAAACGTAATTGATTTTATATCCTGAAACCGTAACTAGTGATGTCATCGTCATGTTGATAACAGGCTAATTAATTCATAACGTTTTGTTTCTGGGTCACTTACGATGTTTCCGATCTTGAGATTAAGAATGTTATTTTAAAATATTCAAATAAATCCAGTTCATTTCAAGTATGAGTTGTAAAATTTTGTTCAGCTCCAAACCTGATATGTAATAGTTATATTTATTACGTGACTTCGTTCACGTAAATTGTTGAAGAGGAAATTAATCATTTAATGGAAATGAGGCTTTTACAAAAACTAGCAGATGAGTTGTGGGGAAAACAGCGTGTTTCAGAGATCTTTGCACTGACTTTATACACACGATAGGACGTTTCTAGGTCTGCTCCGCCTTTTTTTTATTGAATTCCATTAATTAGGAAAGGTTGATCATGCTTTCGTCTAATTCAATAAATAATCAAATAATTATAATCATTAACAACCTTACAAATAAGTGGATCGAGCTTCACTTTCATGCATCAAAAACTTATTTAATTCGAATTCTTTTTGGTAATGGAGTTTGAGATTAAAATTATTTTAACAGACAAGATTGTTATGCTAAATAAATAATAATTTCAATAAGTTTACACTGGTCGGGCTTTAGCTTAAAGCGACCACTTTTACATATTACGTCTTTCATAATATGATAGTTATTATTAAAACATTGCTTGGAAATCAGGCCGTGCAAATAATATTTATACACTTTTCAAACATTAAAAACTTAACATAAAAACGCTAAAGTGACATGGACTTTCTGCTGTTCTCAACAATCCTTTTGGAACAGTGTCAAGAGATTTGATTTTATAGTTACACTAGCTGCGCCCCGCGGCTTCGCCCGCGTAAATTTCGATATCGTGGAAAATCATTCCATGGCATCCCTCAGGAACATTTTTTCGGGATAAAAGCTATCCTATGTTACTTCTAATACCTCCAAGAACATGTGTACAAAATTTCATGATGATCGGTTGAGCAGTTTTCGCGTGAAAGGGTAACAAACAAACTTACATTCGCATTTATAATATTAGTAGGGATTAGCAAATATTTTGTTAATCGTCACCTTGTGCCTACTGCCTTCTAACAATTAACTGCTACTACGTATCGTAGTAAAACATCTGGCGCTGATAGAAATATAGGTGCTTAAAAGTAGCGTAAAATTTCATCACATTAGCTAATATTACCCCAAATACGATAAAGTTAAACCATATTTTTATGTAATATGCGTAAGTTTTTCATGAGCTAGCTTATCTAGATACACAAATGATAAAATTTATTATGTCTGTGAAAGGCGTTCTATATACAGACAGACACTAGTAACATTTTTATTACTAGACAAATCTATTATTTTATATTCAATCATGTATATAGTGATAAAAAATATTGAGACCGTTGTTTTCGCTTTTATTTTTACTATATAAAATCAACAATGACAGATGAAAAATTAAATGGTAATTTATTAGCTTAAGCCATTTTGATACCAGTGATTATAGGAGGATATTTGCACGTAGATATTGATTATGATCTGATTTTGAAGAGTTTCAAACGTAGATATATTGATAAGTTCGTAGTAACAGTGTCGAACACAAATGTCGTATGACATTTAATATTAAACCAGAAAAAAACTTGCATAATTCAGTGAAACTATATTCGAGGTAATTTTTTTTTCTTTTTTTTGGTTATATTACAATCACTCGGTGACTGACTAGCATTATTTCAAGTAAATCTACTGAGCAAAAAGATTTTAGCACACAAATGAAATACATTTTGATTAAAATGATTTTGAAAATCTAAACGGTTCCCTTGGCGTAGATTTTACGCGGGTAAAACAACGGGACACAGCTAGTGCCTTGCATTTTCCGTACTCAATATCAATTCGCTTCATTCTTTTGAACTATTTGTCAACTACGTTATTCTTATGCGAGTCTACGGAAAGGCTTATTCATGTCAACTTATATAGATTTCCAAATAGATACTGAATTTTGAAACAGAGTAGAATAGAAAAGAATAAAATATAACAGAACTTTTAATAATAATACTAATTACTAGTGCATAGCGAGTGAACTATTTGTATTTTGTTTTATTTATTTTAGCAACCTAAGAAATCTTTTTTTAATGAAATGACAAATAATTAATATAACATTAGTGCAGTTGACAGCTGCTTGCCGATAAGTAACAATTTATTTCAATTATTAAATTTTTAAGTTTTATTCTTAATTTTGTTTTATTTAATATCACAAAATCTACAGACCTTAAAGCTAATTACAACGTTATAATAAGTTAAACCAACCACCAATTTTATTTTATTATATTTATTTTTTATTAATTGATTTAATCTCGTGAAAAGAAATACACTGAATGTAGTAAGGTGAAGTGAAGCGCTTTTTCTAAATTATTAACTACTTAATAAAATTCCTAACTTCTATCCGATAACATTTAAATTCCAAAAGGCAACTGTCTCATTTGTTTGATAGATTTATGGATAAACAAATCAAAACTTTAAATTCAGTTTTGCACATTTTATTTTATGCAAATAACGACTTTGTCACATAATATACGTAAAATATATTATGCTGGTACGCCATATTGTCAGTAAAATATTAGGAAATAATGATGATTATTCATAGTCGTTTACCATGAAACCTGAATAAAATTAGGACGTCACCTACGAAGTTTTCTAAAACCATTTTATTTACATATTAAAATGTATTACTTTATAAATTCTACTTAATGGTACCATCACTCATCGTTTGTTTAATGGACATTGGAATTTAGTCTAATCAATTTATTCTAAGCACTCATTAGTTATAGAGGCATTGCACGAAGTATAGTAAATTTAGAATGTAAATGGGTAGAAATTATAGAATAAGAATGGCTGATTACTTATCTGTCACTCTTATTCTTTAGTTTCTAGAGTTACCTAGTTGCAAGATTGAATTATATTAAAAATATCCGAGAAGTATACAATTCAGCCAGTAGGTAGTTGCCGTGACAAACTAGACGTAGTCTCTTAAATCTTAAACAATAACTTGACTTTTTTTTAACATATTCTTATTCTTTAATTTGGCCACTATGTATTAGAAAGAAGAAAAAGAAAAAAAGCTTTTGTATCGCGGCAAGCGCGGCAAAATTATCAGAAATGTATAAATTTCGTTGAACGAGCAACGTAGTTTTCAAACGCTGAAATTATTATGAAATAATAATAATTAATGATCTAGTTTATATTCATTAAACATCTTATAAAGCCTAAAAGTAGTTGTAAGGCCGAATAACTATAAAAATATTAATATATACTACATGAATAAAAAAGAAACTTGTCACAAGCACGATCATATATCAAATCCTGTCCTAATTATATTTATAAAACCCACACCCCAAGGCTTAATTATTGTAAATTAATCCATGACCTTTGAGTAAAAGCCAGTTGCCGAGACAACTGACTTTTGACCCATCCTAGATCTGTATTTTTGACATATTTATGCATCTTTTTTTATTCGAGTTGCGAACGAGAATCGAGTTTCTAGAATACGGCCGTGGAATGATCCCCATACCTGATGCGGCGTCACGTCTCACACTTTGAATGGCAAATCACGAAAAGGTAGACCTTTTGGGCCTCTGAGACCGGGTATGAAAATAAAATGATTGCGAAGGGTCCGAGATGGTACCGTATTAAAATATTCCCAGAGGTTAGCCGTGCCCGCCACCTGATGTTTGAGAATAGTTTGTTGGCCCGCACTTTGATTTTGTGCCGTGGATATCACAATTTTATTGTACGAAGCTCTTGATCGGTATTTCAGAATTGCGTGTGTGTTTTATAACCAGTCGATATTCATGATTTTACTTTTGTTATGCATTACAAATATAATACATAAAGTTCATTTTGAGATGGATATGGACTTGATGGACCTATGATACGTTTTTTTTTTATTAGGTTAAATTATATTGTAATAATTCTATGGAGTATTTTTGTAGTGTGCAATGTGCAACCGGGGAGGCATTTACTTACTCGACTTCGGCGTTAAGTAAGATGTGCTATCGCATTTCATGCGGTATGTAAAGTTGGTGGCCCATTTCGGGGGAATAAGATAGGTGGGCAACGCATCTGTATAACCTCTTTGCGGATGTCTATGGGCGTCGGTAGATATGAAAATGGCTAAAAAAAAAGAAAGCCTAACAGTCGAGGAGTCTCATATAGATCATTCTCTAAAACTTAGCAAAACATTAATAAAATTAATTGTTTTTAAAAATATATTATCTAATCAATTCAATATAATTATAAATGTGCAAACTAATGAGTTAAAAACTATTTCCTTCTTCTTCAATTGATGATTTTGAAAATTCGAGCATTATCAACGACGCTCTAGGCCTGATAGTAACAAATCTACATCTAATCAGATCCCATATGAACTAAATAATACGGATATCTCTTTTAAAAATAAAATAAAAATCAAAATTTAAATTCAACAACACACAACCAACTGCATAATATTTAATGTTTTGTTTCAGGTGAAGGGTTGTTTTAATGAATCGAACGTCGCATTAGTTAGCATGAATTAAGCAGATATCACCGCCAGATTAATGAAGATATCCAGCTAGAGTTTCACTTCTGTGCACAGGATGTTCACATTAAGGACTGAAAATTGTATACTACAAGTTTTTTACATTTTTAATTGAGATATTTGGCATCTACCGAATATAAAGATTATGAAATAAGAATTAAATAATTAAGATAATAATTTAATAAATTAATATGAATATGATAGTGATGTACTTTAAGATATAGAACAATTTATATGTCGAGAATATTTATTATTACATATTAAAATACGATCATGATGTGGAACAAGAAATGTCTAATAATGGTACAATAAAATAATACGTTGAACACGGATGTAGGCTTATGAATGATTATAATGATACAGATAAGAAGTTGAATCCCTAATGACGACAAATAATAATGATCATAATTGACCTATTGAAAGCGAAAAAAGATTGACGGCGAGGATACATAAAAGACAAATTAAGATATTGTGAATAAAATATAGAATAGAATAAAGATTTCATATGCAAAGTAAAGTTAAATAATTCATACATCACATCATTGGTTACAAAGACAACATTTTTTATCATGTATGTAAGAGGTAGTGCCACACTGCATGCTTGCATGCAGCCGAATTGGGCCGGCACGACCGGGGAGGTACCTCTCGCTTACACGAGACCGGCGTGAAGTGACAGCTGTGCTGTCGCGTTTCGTGCGGTGTGTAAGTAGCCGGTGGTCCATGGAGGTGGGAGGAGAAAGGAGGGCAGTGCATCTGTATAGCCTCTATAGTCTATGCGGATGTCTATGGGCGTCGGTGGTCACGAAAATGGCCCCGACTGCTCGTTTGCCCCCTATATCATAAATAAAAAAAAAAATTTTTTTTTTTTTTTAGGTAGAACTATGCTTGGGCTGAAAGCCAGTGCAGCTTCATCGATATGAGTGGCGAGCACCCTGGGGTTAGCTCAAGCCACTGTAAACTTATCAATTATATAGGTATAAATTAAATATGCAATCAATATGTCTGTTATATGCCCGGATACACGCTTATGATGATATTGAGAATTATTGTGATGAATGTTAATTATTAACAAATAAATCAAAAGATTTTGACCAGCTCGCTGCTGGCTTGAAACGTCGAACAAAGGCAGTGTATGTTTTAGATAGTATCTTCAATAAATATTTTATCGTGTTAAAACCCTTTAAGTAACTACAAAATTTGTACCAAGCGCGAAAGTCTCAAACAAGTAAAATCTAAGGGCTACGATAAACCACATCCTGTGTAACTGCATACCTTTAACAAGGTACGATCCCGGAGGAACTGAATAAATTACACCGAATAATTCCTTAATTAACATTTTTAATCTGCGCAGAGATGTTACGCAAATAAATTATGTCTATCCACTAAGTGTGGACGAGAGAGGAGATAAACGTTAACGACTCCTATCTTCAGGTGGATGAAAGGGGTTTCGAGATGTTGCAGATGACGTCACTTAATATAGGGATAGAGTATTTGAACTAACATCTCGTATTTTTAGTAGTATGAGGGCTTACGAGCGGTCGGACGCCAACACACATCGCTATTGTATATTTTAAGTTTATTTATTTATTTATTTTAATTGGCCACCAGCGGCGCACACATTAATACATTATCAATTAACAATTCATTTTCTTTGAATACAAAATTCTGATGTGTGCACTTATATAGGTGACACAGCATTTACTTACATGTCAGATTTATAATACAGTTAGTAAGTTACAAGTTGAGCGTCCAGACTATGGGGTGAAGGACGGCACATCATCTGCTTAAGCATTAACTATTCTGATTTTAATTGACGTCGATAGTCACCAAATGGCTCGCTTGTTGCCCCAAATTACTCGTATGCTTATTTTAAATAGCCTTTCATATAAATATATGCTAGAAAGAAACGGTAACTTTTGAAAGAGTGCAAGCATATTTTGTGCAAATGCGGTGGTCACGAATCGGCAAAGATTGCCCTATATCTCACTAAGCAATAAAAATGATTTGTGATAAACATCCATACCTTTCCATGGTTAGTACAAGATCGAACAAGAAAGTTTTTAACGACCCATTTTAGCTGCGCCATGATAAGTACATTGTTTAACTATTTCCTACTCATTGTACTACTTGAATGTGACGACATTTCGATATAACTTAAAAAAAAAATGGCGCAAGTGCAACGGTTTCACTAGATTTGCGACTGACCGTCAACAATTTCCTACTCTAGGCTTGCTAGAAAAATCATAATAACACTAGGACCTGTTTTGAGAAAAGACCCCGTTGCAGTTGATTTTGCATCAGCATATTTCCCAACAAAAAGATCAGTTTACAAAATACTGTCGATGTGCTAATTTACACAAACATAAATGTCAATCAAGATTGAGTAGGCAATTAAATCTCTGAAGACAATATCTATATTTTTTATGTCAGATCTATCTACTTCTATGTCTCAAGAATCGATTGTGGCCATCCCTTATTCCTTTGTTATTGAAAACCTCTAGGGAAAATCATAAACTGTCTTAGAATCTGTTACAAATTTAGTCAAAAAAAGCCGTTGATTGTAATATAATTTCCCTATTGCTGGAGTTAAACCAACATTACAGTGACTTTTATTATTTATCTGTCCGCTCGAAATGACTGAAACTGATGATTGTAGACTTTAAAACATTTAGTAAACGGTCAAACGGGAGCGCCGTGACCGCGACACGGCCATTATCGTATTTCAACTGTTCATTTGTCCACTGAATCACTCACCTGACCGTGTGACGTATCACCCTCCTCCCCCTCCTTTTATTGCCGCACTGTTTTAGTGCCGCTCGTTACCGTATTCATTATTCGGTTACGCTGTGTTCATTACTAAATAAATTTCACGAATCTGAGTTTAGAGGCTATGCTATCGCGGTTTGCGCAGCTTGTGACTTTCAGGTGGCCCAATAAAGGCCTGCGTAGACGGGGGATTTTGTCCGCGGACTTTCTTGTCCGCTGAAATAGATCGCTTACAACTGTATCGAGCAACGCAAATGAGGGATTAAAAGTTCGCTGCACTTTGCGTACATTTTTGTCCGCGGACAAAAATCTCTCGTCTGCGCAATGAGTCTTTAGGCAGAGTAAACAGTTAAAGGAAAGGCATTTTTCAATGATTGTAAAGTAGAGAGCAAAATCACTACATAGTATAAAATAATGCCGCTTTTCGCCGTCTGTGTGTCTGTATACTTAGATCTTTAAAATTACGCAACAGATTTTGATGGGATTTTTTTAAAAGATAAAGTGATTCAAGAGGAAGGATTATATTATGTATAATAACATCTATTAATTAGTGAATGAAATCCACGCCGGCGAAGCTGCGGGCGTAAGATGTCATAAAATATCGAAGCTGCGAGGTCTCGCGTTTTATTCAGGTGTTCTTTCCGTTTCCGGTCAATAAGTAATAAATTTAGTACGTGATAGGTATAATTATGTATATTACACTATTAGCGACACCTCGAGGTTTCACCCCATTAACACGCGTACTCTATTACTGTTTTCGTCCTTGCGTATATTTAAGTAATGGAATTTCTCGATAATTAATTAAGCTAATGAAGCATTAGAGCATTTTGCGAATTGGACCAGTTTATCCTGCTTTATAATATTAGTATAGATAGCAATTTATCTCTATGACGGTTGCCTGAAAGATGCCGCTTTAAAGCGACAAGGTCGCCAAATTGTACTTGTTCTGAAAATTATAATTTGAACATGTAAAAAATTATATTGGTGCAATAAATGCTTATTTATTTGTTTACATTAATCCGTTTTTTGCCGCAGTTGGTTAAAAAGTAGCCTATAGCCTTTCTCACTAAATGGACTAACTAATACTGAAACAATTTTTCAAATCAGACTAGTAGTTCCAGAGACTAGCGCATTCAAACATACAAAGAAACAAAAAACAAAATCTTCAACTTCATATAATTAGTATAGATTTATAACATCTTCTATGTCACTCGCGTGGCCCTAATTATTAAAAAAAAAAATTCTAGTACATTGATATATTCAAATATTCATCATAAATAGATACACAACTATGGCATGATTTAAACGTCTTGCCTTCGCGTGTTGTGATTTCCTAGAGTCTAGATCACTTAATAATAGAATCAGGTGAATAAGGAGAGAATACAAATCTGCACAGATATCGATAGTGTTTACAAAATCAAATGATTTTTTTCAAGGCTCACTTCTATATTTTCAAAAGAGAATGCAACCACTTAGAAAAAGATGCATTCGTATATATTGTCTCTTATTCAATGTGAGCTTATTCTACCCAATCTATGAATTAAATAACCGTATAAGCGCTTTCTTCTGGACTGTAATGAAAATAATATTTGAACTTTAAGTTACAAAAAAATATAATATTCCCCAAAAAGGTAAAGGTCTGTCCCAGCATTTTCAAAGCAAACTTTCACTTTCGTTATATTTAATTATACGAAAGTACCGATAAAAAGCAATCAATAGAATACAAATTCTTTTGGAACTTCCTCGAGGCAGTACAAGCGTGCTAATGTGCTGAACTGCGGGGAAACGGCGAGAAAAACACTAAAACTGCTATCAAGGTGGACAAAGTTTTGTTACGGAAACTTAGCATTAAGGTTGGGGGAGAAAGTATATCGATACAAATATTTAAATAATTTATATAAATTAAGTTTACGCGAATATTACTCATGACAATAATACAAAGTTAACGGATTTTATCGCGGCTTATTAATTATTTTACAAACCCGGCGTTTGAGAAGCTTTACAGCTGGACTGGTTCACCCGTCCTGTATTATTGAAATAGAAAAATTGTAATAAACGAAACAGTTCCAGTTTGTTATTCGGTACTATCATTGCTACATAAAACATATTTCATTTATAGCTGTTTAATGGAAAAAGATTTTATATTGAGTGATAACTGAGTAATGATGACTACTAATCGGACTTCATTAAATAAAATGCTTACCATGAATATAATTATATATCCGACACATATTTTTATGTAATATCATATTTTTATAATTATTATACAAATTCCACCCAAAGTATTATCTCAGATCTTAAATTAAATCAAATAGACACCATAGGCGTTCGCAAATTTGCTAATGAGCTGCTTGTAAAGATATTAATATTAATTAAATGATCATAATATGTCATCATTTTTTTCGTGTGTGCGTAGCAAAGTGGTCAACTCGTCTCTCAACTCGCTATAGCTTAACAAATTAAAAAACCGAACCGAACCTAATGTGTATATGAAGAGTTTATGATTAGTTTATGATTTTACTTTATGATATCGTCGGCCCACCTCGTCATTTGTCGGCCCACGTTTCTGTGGCCAGTGTGGGATCTCCATTCCGACACCTTAGTGCTCCATCTCCCATCGTTCCGTCTTGCAACGTGGCCAGCCCATTCCCACTTTTTACGCGTGATGACGTTTGTTATGTCGGTGACTTTAGTGCGGCTCCTGATGACCGTAATACGGATTTTGTCTCGGATGGAGATACCGAGCATAGCGCGCTCCATGGCTCTCTGTGTGACTTGGAGTTGGTGGATAGTCTGTGCAGTGATCGTCCATGTTTCCGAGCCATAAGTTATAACAGGCAAGACACATTGTTCAAACAACTGGCGCTTTAGGTTCAAGGGCACGTCACTATCTTTGAGCACTTCGGAAAGGTTTCCGAATGCCGCCCATCCAAGTTGGATTCGGCGATGCATTTCCCTCGATTGCCCATTTTTGTCTAGAGATAGTGTTTGCCCCAGATATACATATTCCTCCACGCGGTCTATCCTGTTCCCCGCAACCATGATGTGATCTATAGTGGGGTCTCTACACATGATTTTGGTTTTTGCCGTGTTCATCTTTAGACCAGCAGCTAGAGAGGCATCGTAGAGTTCCTGTGTCATACTTTCTAGCTCTAGTATGGATTCGCTGAAGATAATAATGTCGTCGGCGAAACGAAGGTGGGATAATACTAACAAATACGGTTAAATAGGTTCTCTACATCATAATCATCTCATTGTTTCTCATTCATCATCCTTACGCTACACGTAAGGTTTTACATTTATGTATGGTTACACTTATGTTCTAAAATTCTACCATACAATATCCATATTTACCGAGTAAAATGACTGTGACATACGGACCTAGACAGGGACATGACGAAATTATAAGATTTCCGCATTTGCCATTTAGCTACGAAATCCTAAACAACTTTATTAATAGAAATGTATAATAATAAATCCATTAAAATGCTACGCTACTTTAATTTCCATAAAACTTAATAAAAAAAGCATTATTAAACATTTTGAATAAATTTTTGTCGATATATAAGAACGTCACTAGAGTCGTAGCAGCGATAGCGAAAGTGAATTCCTTTCACCTGATAGAACGGTTATTAGCCAATTCGATGTCCATTGCTGTCCTAATAGAGGTATAATAAAAGGGGCCTCGCTCTATTTTTCGTTTATTTGAAGGAAAGGTAAAAATAAAATTTTCTTATTCAATTCGCTCGAGGTGGAACGACGCTTTTTATCCCTCTTACAGGAGAATAAAATTTATTTTAGTACTTATACATAGTAATAATACATAGTAATTGTTACAAAAGAGATTTTTTTTCATAATATAATTGAAGGTTGGCCCATGGAGGTGGGAGGAGAAAGGAGGGCAGCGCATCTGTATAGCCTCTATGCGGATGTTTGTGGGCGTCGGTAGTCATGAAAATGGCTCCGACTGCTCGTTTGCCCTCCTATACCATAAAAAAAAAAAAAAAAACCAAAGTATAAGGGGGAACTTCTTTTTATAACAATTATACACGTATCTCGTTAATTACTATAGAACACTTAACAAACAACAAAATTTCTAGAGCAAGGACTGCAAGGTCATAATTTGACTAAACAGTACAATGGGGCTGGCATATGTAAAAGCCCTTTAAAATAATAAAAAACGATATTGTAAAGCACTTTAAAAAACCCTTTATATCTAAGCGTAGTGATTTGGTTTTAACAACGCTTACTTGATAATGGTAATAATGTCCATACGATTTACTAATATGGATTTCATAATTGCTCTTCTTTTAACGTAAATCACATCTCAAAGTCCGTAAACCCTTTATAAAGAGGTAGTGCTACCGGTAGTAACAGCTATGTATCGCGTTTTGTGCAGTGTCTTAGTCGTGTAGCAAAGGAGGAAAGATGGCAACGCTTTTCATGATTTCCGATGACCAAAGCTTCGCAGGTGTTTCGGTCGTCGGAAATTATGAATAGGCTTGAACTGCAAGTTTGCCGCCCTGTAAAAAAAAAACTTCAAAGCAAATCCCAAACAAAAGCAAACAAAAGATTGTTTTAATGCAAAGTTATCGAACGTGTATGAATTATGTAAAAAAGTATGGAAGTAGTGAAAAAACACACGTCGCGTTAAACCGTATACGCTGCTCCCGGGGGAGTGACGCCATGTGCGTGTGATAGTGCGCGTTAATATTACAGGTGCACATGATCTATTGCCTGGACGTGCGGGCGGCGGACAAGGCATAGGCGGCAGCGATACGGTTTATATAACAATAGCTTTAGATTCCTGTTAGCTAATAGATTCCTGCATATTCCCCCCCGAAAATACTGCCACCTTGTCGTGGTGGGAGGCTTCCTTGCCTCTGTGATCCCCAAGGCTATACCGTACAGGGCTACCCATACCGTACAGGCTTGGGGGGAGAGGCCAGAGAAGAGCAGCTCAGCTGGGAGGACCTCCACTCGTCCCTCTGAACCTGCAGATAGCGGCGTGGAACATAATGACTGGCGGGATTTGTACGATTCCTGACAAAAGGGTTCCTGCGTCTTTTCATGTTTTTGTAGAGGCGTTCCGAAGTGGACTGATAATGATGATCTATTATAATTAGAATGGGTGACAATCAAATAGTAATAAATAAATGAAATTGTAAGAAACGTTTTATAATTTGTTACCATAACTACCTGCCTATAAGTGACACTGTGCAGCCGAATAATAATAATAGTAACTCTATCACTTTGTTATTCCACGAATTCCATACAGAACAACGAATTAAAACTTCTGACCAGAACATTTTCAGAGTGCACCCCTTGTGGGCACAAAAGGCACTACGTAAAAAATAGCAGCTTTCACTTGCATTATCTAAGGTAGACTTTCCAGGTTATAGCAGGTTGATAAGTGTATACGTTATTGTAAAATAATGTAATCAAAACGCTTCTGCCTCTTTTATGTACCACACGATGTGTGTAGTATACGTGTTGCAAAAGAACTGGCGAAATATTTGTTAAAAACAACTCGTCTACAACGCACGACATCGGCACCGGTGCGCCGTACATGCCTCCAGATTTATGCATTCAATATCTTTATCCTGTACCATGTTAGCGTTCACTCCGTACGCAACCGAATGTAACTATATGGCTTTATATTTTCAAGAAATTCATATGTTTATAGAATAATAATATAATTAAAATTAGCGCCATATCTTGACCGGCACGGTGGGATATCTCTCACTCAATACGTCGCCGCAAAGTGATGATTATACTGTCGCTTTTCATGCGATTTGTAAGTAACCGAATTAAGGGGAGAAGGAAAGTAGGGTAAAAAGTCTGCGTCACAATCACCAGCAGCAGGTTGCACCATGCGGATGTATATTGGTGGTCATCAAAATACTTCGTCAGTTACCTTAAAATAATTATCATCATTATTATTAGGTATTGCGTCCATTGATATAAAAGAGTCTCTTTTAATCAAAATAGGTACGATATTATACAGTTCGCCTTGGCTACTTTTGCGAGAACATATCGCAACAGGGGGCTGCAAAGGGAACCTGATATCGCTACGTTTCTAATTGACAAAATAAATATCAGAGCTTGTTAAAAATCTGGTTTCTCCTACACCTGTTCTAAAAATAATAGAACTTTAATAACAAGGAAAATAACTGTTCAAAAAATTAGGCCTAATTGTGAACATGATATCTCTTTGATCTCACTACTGACATACAAGTTTTTAAACACAACGTTTTAATATAATGTGTCTAATAAAACCGACCAATAGTAATAAATTAAAACAAAAAAATATAACGAAGTATCATTTTCGCGTTATCTCACGCGAACTCATTTTTTAGGGTACTTAGCAAAGTTTTTTGCTGCAAACGGCTCAAACTTTCAATTTTCCTGTCATTAAACGATTCTTAACGTTTCTCGCGGAGGCGGGAAAAGTGGGAAAAAAACGCGCCAACAATCAAATATGCGTTGTGCTTGATCGAGGGGTGAATATCATATTACATCTGATGTTTTAAAAAAAATTCGGATGGCGTTAGATGGGAAATATTTTCGTAATTTCTGTTGTAAATTCGTGTCTTATATAATAATCAAGGAAATCGGTTGTTAGTAAAGTAATAATGGCACATAAAATTGGTTACAGTCCCACTTTTAATAGCTATGTTATAATAAGGAATTGCAAAAAAATAAAGAGAAGAAAATTTAAAAAAAAAGGATGAAAGTATTTATATTTGATTATATTTATATTTGATTATGAAAATATTGTTTAAATGAGACAGTTTTGCTAGCGACTAAATTTTAACTTGATTCTTAATTGCAAATATTCTTAAACACTAATAATACCAAGGTTCTACAAATGACTTGTAGATGATAGATATTTTCATAATAGTGCCCAATGATAAATAATATATTAATTATAAAACTAATTACTCTGCCTAGAGGAGCAATATCGTGAAAATCAGTTATAATTATGATAATGGTACAAAACATATCTTCTTAAAATGCCAATGCTTCATTAGCAGGAACGCTACGTTTTAACTCATCGCAGTGTTAATACTTACATAATATATTATCAGGTAGTTGACTATTTCCGCATTGGTTTTCTCTAAATAAAAATCTTTTAAAACATACTAAAATACAAGAGGAAATAAAATAAAAACATCGTCCACGTTGTATCTAGATAAAGCTCGTGTACGAGTCTATAAAATGATGTTGTGCGAAGTCACAAGGTGGCGTGTTAGTAATAAGAGAAATGCATTAACACCTCTAAGCGGTATCAAAGCGTCTTTGAAGTCGCTGATGTAATCTTACTCACGAATAGTACGAATCAACTGTTGCTCTACTTTTTATTTTGTAAAATTAATTATTATTAATCAATGTTTATTATTGTCCTTTTACATCAATTAAAAGTGGATCTAATGAATCTGACTTTTAAATCACGTTCTTAAAGCAGTTTTATTTCAATTAAAATGTTACCATTTTATATATTTAACTGGTGCAATGAGATAAAAGATAAGCTGTTATGTTTTACTTGATACTAATCGACTAAGTGAAAACTGTATTGCCTTGTAGCTCTTAATTTTCATCGATGTTATGTATTTAAAGATGGATTTTTTTTATTTTGAGCATAATGGGACTAACTATTACTGCTACTCTTGTCGTGCTACAGTATCATGACTCTTGTAAAATGGAGTGTCATGCTGCATTGCATACGAATTAAGGCGGAACGACCATTGAGGTACCTCTCGCTTACATGGAATCTCTGCGTGACAATGTCGGTATAACATATAAGTTTGTAATGTTGTTAGAAAATGACGTGACACAAATATTTTAAGTCTATTTAACAACTGTAGTATAATTTAATCATAGGTGCAGTTACAAAATGGTATTTAAGACAGAAACAACAACACATTTTCACATATTCTCTAATGGAATAAAAGAGAGAGATAAAGAGAGACATAGTACCACATATCTTGATCCCTAGCATCTTCTTTTTCTTCCTCCACATTCACTTCTTCAATTACATAAGTAAAAATTATAGGTATTCGTTACAGTAAAACAAAATCTGTACATAGAATTAAATTAATTATTTTGCAAGTAATACGCGAAGTAGAGCATTGTTTACGCCGTTCATACACGCAGGTCTATTTACGACAATGGAACTCCTTTTTCTGTCCTTTGTGGCGTTCTCCTTTGATTAACTTTGATCTAGGTGAGTGTAGACTAATGGATTGTCGCCATGAAAGCCTTTACCTGCTATTGTTTTTATCTGTACCAGTATATTTACTAAACTTAAAGTGAAAAAATCTCCTGTGTAAGAAAGTAGTTCTAGCTAATTACTGACAAAAAAATAAACTTGGATGAACTGTTTTAATCTGACGGCTCTGATGTACGGTAATGCTTTTAGAGTCATATTTCTACGTTTCCTGCTACACTTAAGCCTGAAGTATTTTAGTATACGAAGTACCAAATATTCAACTTGATAACACGGGGAACGCAATACATTATAAAAAGCTAGCTTATCATAAGATGGTGATACTCTATTTAGTAGGAGCATGCGGCAAATGGCCTGTCCTCCTAGAACATTTAATTACCTGCTTATTAATAAATCGTAAACGCAACCTTGACATTCGCTATTCCGTCTCCATTACGCTTCTTGCATATTAATTTTGTAACCTCAGACTTGATGAACTTTATAACGCTCGAATTAAGACCACACGTAATGTAATTTATTCAAACACATTTTCCTCTCAAGTGATATAATTTTTATTAAAATGTGTCCATCCTCTTTTGTTAAATTCTTTTCATTTTTAAATGCTATTTAGATTATTTTTATTTATATTAATTGAGTCCATCTTAAGCTCATCATCAAATCAGCTGACAATGTTGAGCTGATTTGTAAGAGGTGTGCCAATCTGCATTGCAGCCGAATGGGGCCGGCCGGGCCTCAACGACGGGGAGAGACCCCTTACACTGTAAAGTGAGCTGTGCTGTCACGTTCCGTGCGATGTGTAAGTATCTAGTGGTCCATAGTCTGACAGGACGAAGGAGGGTAACGCATAATATGTATTATCTCTATGCACATGTCTATGGGCCACGGTATGCATGAAAATGAAAGAAGAAAAAAAAGAAAAAATATGCAAGTAAAACAAAACTAAGCGCAGTCTTATATACGATAGTAGCTACTGATGATGATGACACACAAACCACGTGAATTGGGCGGTGTAAAAACACATTTGCTACCGAAAAAAATATTGCATAGAAACACACCAGGAACGTTTCAATTTTGATTCTGAAATTTGATATTTTTAATCTGTCATATAGAAATTTATTTGTATTACACGAAGATCGTGTATCTAAGCAATAAATAAGACATCGATTACTATTCATATCCATGTATAAATTCATTTTTAAGATATCGTGCCGTAAATGGTAAAAATATGTAATTTTTAATAGGGCCTTTTTTGTTAATGGGTGATATTAAGAGGGCCTACTATAGTTATTTATAAGCCTTTTTCTGGACTAACTTACCAGGGATAAGGGAGCATATGATTTTTTTTATAGAGGAAACAGCGGCCTAGGTCACTTAAGTCAGTCCCATGTTATAAACCTAACCTGGTAGCGTGTGTAGCGGCCGTAAGATTATTTTTTTTAGTTTAATGAATTATTGTACCAAAACAACTTAGATATAGTATCTAATTCATCTTTTCACAACTAATTATTATGTTAATATTTCATAGATATTTTATTATTATTAATTAACCTTGAAACAGTAATTATTGTGGCTTACAATTATTTGCCCGATAAGTTCAAATCAGTTAAGTTCAGTTTTCCGTAAAAATGTAACAAATGTTTTATTTTTAGATATAGTTAACATTAAGTTTCGTATTTATAAGGGTACAGTAGTAAGGAGTACATTCATAAGACTTAAAACCACATGAAAATGAATTATTTCTGTCTATTGACAGATGTTATCAATTCTGAATCAAATATAATAATTTATTTATGGAAATTAAAAACAAATGTAAATTACTTGAGCCCATTAATACAAAATGATAATGTAATTTGTCGATTTAATAACTTTTATAACAGTCGAAACTTTCGTGCGC
>LUGF01052345.1:329952-341805 GCA_001625245.1 Calycopis cecrops | reverse complement strand
GCACATCGTGCTCATCATCACATCAATGTGAAATTATTACTTTTAGCTCTCTTATTATTTAATATCAGATTATTGACGTAAAGACATATTTAAGAGAGCATTGTTTCCTTCATCAATATGTGTGTCCTATCTCTTATATTTTATAATAATGGAAGTATCATAATTAAACAAGTTCTTTCTTCGCCTAGAAATGGCAAGCTATTTATATAGATGTGAAAGTGAAAGGAACTTAAAATGGAACCCTGTAGGATACTTTTCGACACAATTTCCATCTGATCTCTCATTATTTACTTTGAGTCTTGACAATCATTGAGTGATTTTATTTCAATTATATTATGATGTTGAAAGGTTGACAACCTATCCTTTCATACTGTAGATATGTAATTTGTTAATAGTCCAGTCAAAATCTTTGGGTACGCCACAGAATACGTCTAGATCATAAGGTAAATCTTCCTTTTTATGCCACAAGGACAGAAATAAATTACAGTCTGATTAGTGATCACTGCATAATAAGTTATTAGTATTAAAATATCGTTGCAGTTGATTTAAACTTAATTATATTATCAAATACTTCACTAATGTTGTTAGTTTAGATATAGGACTTGTTGGAAGAATCAGACGTAGTACCAGATTGCAATAATAACTGCTATAGGTATAATCGGTGAATTGGCATCATTAATTGTCAGCCGGTGTTAATAGAATTCATCATTATAAAAAATAATACATTGAACAAAATAATATTGTATAAGTTGCCAATCGATAAATATCCGGGTCGCTATTGATCAGGATACACAGAAGTAGCAGCAATGAGAAAGTGCTGTAGGTCAAATTGAAAATATATTACAACTTACAAGTTTATTAACAAAATGTAAAGAATTAGGTATATCACAATATTTATTACAGTTCAGTATCAGGTAAGGGTATTATGTTAAAAGTTCGTGAATTGTTTTAAATAATCTAAATAATTTTAACAAAATTATAATATTATTTAAGCGACGGGTATGTGGGCGCCCTGGGGGACAAAACCCTCGTCGCCGGCGGTGTAGGTGACAAAGTAAGTGACACCATCGGGGCCTTCGTAAGTGTATTTACCACGGACGGAGAGATGTTCGTTCTCAGTACCTACATTGACGAGTGTACCTTCTTCCTGAGCCTGGATTTTGTTGGAGGTTTCGTAACTGAAAGAAATTTATACATATTATAATCGTCCTAAAAATCTGTGAATTTAGGTATATAAACATTTTATGGAGGGTCAAGTTTGAACAGATCATAGCGGATCAATTTGTTGCGAGTGCTCCAATTTATAAATATTTGTGAAGCTTGCCGTCAGATATTATCATCTATTAGTATATACTGCGATATCACAACATGATAACAATATACTTACGATAATGCCAGTAAAATAATTCATCCAAATTATCATAAGACACTAGGTAAGTAACGGGTTAAATAAAAACCTATAAAGTGACTCCTAACACTATTCGTTAAGTGACTGTCAGTCGCATACGATAGGAACTTCACCTCAAATAGCTTGCAACCAGATTTTTATATATAAATAAATAAACAAAACCACTATTTGTAAAATCCACACAATATAAAGTTGTCTATAAAAAAACAAGAGTCCCATGATAAATTATGTGGACCTTCAAAATTTTTTGCCATTTAGACAGTGAGTTGTTTACGATAGTAATATAGTTCAATGCATTTAGATGTGCATTTGATGATTGTAGATGTTATAGTAATAATATGAAATTTACCCGTAGTTGTATCCGCCAAGTCCAAGGTTGTCGCTCTCATAACGGAGGATCACAGCCCGACTCTCAGGGTTTGTTATGATCAGACCAGCGGGAAGTTCCGCGGGGGCGGCCAGGGCGGCGGCGATGATGACGGCGAATACGATGAACTGTTGACGAACATTACATTTAGCACAATCTATTAAAGTACAATACAAATAAACAACTTGTCATTAAGGGCTACCCATACTTATATCGTTAGATATGTTCAATACTTACGGATTTCATTGTGAAAGATTTTGTTGCTTCTTGCTGCAAGGCAATCGAGTGAATGATGTTCTATTCCATTAGATACAGTTTTTATACTGGAAATCTTAATCTTAATTTATTAATTATATTCATTTGAAAATGATCTAGTTTTAGATAATATGTACGAAATGCCTTTTCCTTGATTCAAAATAGAAATATTTTAATCTAGTTTAATTATTTTATGACTTGCTTTACTTACTTCCATTGGGACTGGGGATCCTGGCCACCTTTACAGTTTCCTTCCATTTAGTGCGGGTTTCCTCCTCTTTCGCCAGTGTCATCCTATTTTTCACAGAGTCATGCACGCAGTCCAGTCACCGTATTTTTGGTTGATCTCTTGGTCTCTTTTGTCATATTTTTTACTGCTGTAGTTTTCCACATCCTTTCTCGATGACCTACTCGTCTTAGACGCTGTATCTTATAAAATCTAAGTATGGTCTCATGGTCTATAAGTGCGTCCAGCACAATATTGTTCATCTGTTGCCGGAACAATCTGTCGAATTCTTTTACGGTGTCAAAGATTTTTCGGAGCACTTTTCTTTGGAACACAGCAAGGTTATGTTCTTCGCGCTGTGTCAAGGACAATATATAATACAGTACACAAGGAGAACAACATATAATTGTAAACTATAAAAAATTTCGTGATAAATCATTACAAATTAGACTTTATTTACAAAACTATCTGCGCATCGCGGTTTCACCCGCGTAAATTTCGATCACGTGGAAAATAGAAAATCATTTCATGGCATCCCATAGGATTATTTTTTTGTAATAAAAATTATCCTATGTGTTGTTCCAAGTTACACTCTATGTGTGTGCCAAATTTCATGGAAATCGGTTCAGCAGTTTTTGCGTGAAGGAGTAACAAGCAAATAAACATACAAACTTTCGCATTTATAATATTACTAGCTACGCCCCGCGGTTTCACCCGCGTAAATTTCAACATCGTGGAAAATCATCCCATGGCATCCCATAGGAACATTTTTGCGGGATAAAAACTATCCTATGTGTTAATCCAAATTACTCTCTATGTATGTGCGAAATTACACAAAAATCGGTTCAGCAGTTTTTGCATGAAGGAGTAAAAAACAAACATATAAACAAACAAACAAACATACAGACTTTCACGTTTATAATATTAATAAGATTGTAGAACTAGCTGTACTCTGCGTGTGTTGTAACACCACCTTCAGATAAATTAGCATGAACTAGCTATCACGGCATTATATAACATTCATTGGATTGACAATGGCACCATCTGTCTAAAATAGGTCGTACTAACTTAGAAACATTCGTGGGCTCATTCAGAACAACTTTTTTAAAGATCATCACATTCTCAGAATAATGTCCTCCTAGCCGATTTTGGCTACGGCGGCCGTCTCTATAGAGACGAGCCAGATGCGCAGGACATATTATAGTGCACAAGTGTGCGCGCAGACACAAGTGCACTCTCTATTCCCTCACTCTCATATTCCGATGGGACGGCAATCCGACACGACCGGTGAGAAATCAGGCGCAGGACCGACGGCTTAACGTGCTCTCCGAGGCACGGGGGTTTAACACTGCCAACTTCCTGACTCCGGACTGTTATTAGAAATTGAAAAATCCCAATAACAATTTTTTGGCCCGACCCGGGATTCGAACCCAGGACCTCACGTCTGTGGTTGAACATGCTTACCACTAGACCACGAGGCAGATTCTCAGAATATGCATAGTTCGAATACGATTCTGGAAAGGAC
The DNA here is from genome assembly GCA_001625245.1 of Calycopis cecrops. Classification (NCBI taxonomy): domain Eukaryota; kingdom Metazoa; phylum Arthropoda; class Insecta; order Lepidoptera; family Lycaenidae; genus Calycopis; species Calycopis cecrops. The sequence continues at coordinate 338,024 of LUGF01052345.1, read as the reverse complement.
ATACAGACAAACATTTTTTTATATATTATATGTTACGGTTAAACACCGAAGTGCGGCTACATCTAGTTTTATCCGGTTAAAACTAGGTGTAGCCACTCTGTCTAGACTAAATCTGGAATTAGCCTATTGTTTTCTGTCAAAACTAGGTTTAACCGGTAACTTACCTGTTACAACTAATTCCAGCCAAACCTTAGCGGCTAATACCCGGTCTGGTCGATATCATTCCGGCTACAACTCGATTCAACCAAACCCTGGTGGTTACTACTATGTACTGCACATGCACATCATTCAATTTAAGTGTAAGTGTACTCAACATTAGGATTTACGCTGTAGAGTATGTATTACGTCATTTTAAGTATTTTTAATTGTTTTAAAGCTTGTCAGAAATCGAAAAGCCCAATGTTGGAGGAGAGGAGAGCAGGTGAATATTTCCGCTTCAGTTACTAGGCAAGTTAACACTCAATTTTAACAAGTGTTTTCGTTTAAGAGAAAAAAGAGATTCCTCGAAATGTATATAGTGTTTTAATGGAATGATTTTTTTTTAATTTTAATAAAATTTTTCAAGTCAAATTAATTCATAAATGCGTACGCCATGTACGCATCGATGAATCTCTCTCTAGCTACAGGGGTTCTAATTATCTACGCTATTTCCATTCTGGGTAGGTTAGTTAGAAAAGAAAAAAAAATGTAAGGATACTGTCATGCGACACACGGTCTTTATTTTCACTAACATAAAAAAAATAAATAAAGACAGGTACTTGCTTCTAGTAGCCAAAGCGAAAACATTAATGGGAAAAGAGAAACTAGTTTATATTAGTACAAGTTATGTTTATGTTTTGTTTTATCTGTGTAAATGTCAAAAAGAATTTTATGATCTGTATACAATTGGGATTTAAAAAAAATATTGTAATTTATACTTTCTATGAAGAAAACATATTTTTCATCACATCTATTCGAAAAGAGGCAGTTTGATCCTCGTAAACAGGGAGCAAAATAGCTCTTTGATCCCTAGGGACGGAAAGTGATTAGAATTTGGAACGTGGATAAAATCGTGTGTCAAAGCCCCAATGACCAGATAAGAAATTAATTACTATCCAGCCAAACGGATGTCATGGAGTCATGACGTCAAGGTGACGTTGATGTCATGAGGCCATGACACCCGTGTAGCCACACCATTTCGAACATTGTATGAACAAATCGCTGGCTTTATGGCAAAATAATAGGTATGTCTTCGTTGGCGAAATTAAAAAAAAACGCGGAAAATGATTATTTTTTATGGTATAGGGGGCAAACGAGCAGTCGAAGCCATTGTCATGACTACCGACGCCCATAGACATCTGCATAGAAGACAGCCTCTACACAAATGCGCTGCCCTCCTTTCTCCTCCCACCTCCATGGGCCATCGGCTACTTACACACCGCACGAAACGCGACAGCACAGCTGTCACTTTACGCCAGTCTCGTGTAAGCGAAAGGTACCTCCTCGGTCGTGCCGGCCCAATTCGGCTGCATGCAAGCATGCAGTGTGGCACTACCTCTTACTAAAGTGACTAGTTGCAGTACTCATTTTCTCATAGAGGGTGATGAAAAGTAGAGTGTTCACCTCGGGAGCAACACTATTTTTGAAGCTCGAGTACTTTGAATCCCTCGCTACGCTCGGGATTCTACTCTAGATTCCTTCGCTCTGCTCTGGATTCAAAAAACACTCTCGCCTGAAAACTAGTGTTTTGCTCCCTAGGTTAACAATCTACTATTCTTCTTTTTTGCCACGCCATTTTGAATCCAGGCCTGCAAGGAGCACGCACAAGGTCCATGTAATTTTAGGCGGCTGCTTTAATCAGGGATGCCTTGAGTGACTCCAAATTAGGATGAAGCTTTTAGCAGGCTGGGTGTTGCTATATTTTGTAATTCAACGGATTTAGATTCTGTTACGACTGTATTTTTATAGACAATGGCATTCGTTTTCACGACTTTCTCACAAAAATGTTAGTTAGCCCCAATAGAGACTTCTAACCAAACAATGACTGAGGATGGAAAATGACCTCGCTGGACCCGGGGAAAACTTGCGGGAGTACACCTTTTCATTTTGCGTGTTGTAGATCTAGTGTATTAGCTAGTGTAGTAAGTAGCAGTAATGGGTCAAGCCCAATTAAAAATATATTACAGCTTACAAGTTTATTAACAAAATGAATTCTTACATATCACAATATTTATTGCAGTTCCGCATCATCTACTAGGAAGTTCGGGAATTATATAATAATCTAAATAATATTAACTGAATTATAATATTACTTAAGCGACGGGTAAGTGGGCGCCCTGGGCGACGAAACCGTTCTTGTCGGCGGTGTAGGTGACCAAGTAGATGACACCATTGGGGCCTTCGTAAGAGAATTGACCACGGGCGGAAAGAGATTCGTTCTCAGTACCTACATCGACGAGTGTACCTTCTTCCTGGGCTTGGATTTTGTTTGAGGTTTCATATCTGAAACAAATTTATACATATTAAATTAGTCATTAAAAAGGCATAAAAAGGCAAGGCATTGAATTTACATAAAATATTAAATCACGAGTCGTTTGAAGTTTTAACACATCATAGCGAATCAATTTATTGAAGCGCACTGTTTTAATCAATATTCAGTTGTTTAAGCGTATTTGGTGAAATGTACCTATATGCTTACAGTATGGTATAGGTAAAGCTTGCTATCAGATATTATCATCTATCCTGCTAATATTGTAAATGCGAAAGTTTGTAAGAATGTTTGTTACTCTTTCACACCAAAACTACTGAACGGATTTTCATGAAACTTTACAGTAATATAGCTTTCATATCAGAATAACATAATAAGTTAAAATTTTGAATCATTTTTGAAGTCCGAAATCCACGCGGGCGAAGCCGCGGGCGAAAGCTAGTTAGGTTATACTGCGATATCACAACATGGTAACTTGGCAGTAAGATAATTGATTCATATAATCACATTAAGAACATTTACGAAACTGGTTAATAGTGGAGTGCCTGGAGCATATAAAACCGTGAAACCTCGGAATTGAGTTATAGTGAATGGATTAATATGATCGATGTGGGATATTGTTTTTTAAACTATAAATTGCAATGTTTACCCATTATTTTTTTGTGCATTTCATTTTTTTTTTTTTGTTTTTTTTTAACAAATTATTATCTTCTTATAATCTTACCCGAGTAGACATATATGAACATTTTTCAAAGATACCTTGTGTATGAAAATAGCAGTAGGGATCTCGGACAGGCAGAAAAACGTGGAGGGGAGAGCGGAACGGCAGCTGCTATATACAATGGAATTTCTCGGCTAGTTTAATAATTATAAGTAAATGAAATGTACTCTATTGTGTACATTTAAAAAAATAAGGTAATTAATTACGACTAACGAAAAGCAAAAAAAAAATTTGTACAGAATCTGTTTATTTAAATATTGTTCGTGATGTGTAATAAAAAGAAAGAAATACTAAAAGTTTCCAACGTATATTCACGAATTGTAGTACAATGATTTTGAAATAGTTTTTAAGATGTTCAACGCGTACAAAATGTTAACGAATTGATGGCTTGTGTGTGAAGCTTGCCGCGTTGCACCTAGGTGGGGCGCGCCCGGCGCCGTCCGCTGCAACTTCTCTCTAATTTGTGTTCTTGTTGGTGTTGGATAGATGGCGGGACACGTAACATACCCGGCGCCTTGAAAGACAGGTCTTTCAAAATGTGAAGACAAATTCAACACACAAATATAAAACGTTACTATGCCAACAAACTTGACAATAATGTGAGAACATCGTCTGACGGGTCCACTAGTATGAAATAAATTGATATTATTAGGTCGGGCGGCTGCTTGTTGCTCGGTCATCGCATGATACAGGCAGTGGACATATTTTTGAAAATGCGCGCCTTACGACTCCGTTGGATGTCCTAATGTCAGCAACTCTGGAAACGCCATCTTTGCCTGGAAACAGTCGTATAATTTTTCCTAACTTCCAATTAAGAGGCGGTTGATGATCATCTTTGATAAGGACTAGTGCATCCATTGAAATATCTTCCTTTTGTCCGGTCCATTTGGTTCTTTTTTGTAATTCAGAAACGTATTCTTTTGCCCATCTCTGCCAGAAGTGTTGGCGTAGTTGCTCCACTCGATCATAACGGGCGAGACGCGTGTAGGGAGTTACGGTCAAATCTGCATGCAAGGGTGCAGTAATAGGCCGGCCAATCAGAAAATGTCCTGGAGTAAGGGCCTGGAAATCATCAGGATCTGTGGACATGGAATACATGGGACGGGAGTTTAGGACGGCTTCAATTTGCGTTAAAACCGTGATCAACTCCTCGTACGTTAGTCTAGCATTGCCGACAATCCGACGCAAATGGTACTTACAAGATTTAACCCCTGCTTCCCATAACCCACCAAAATGAGGGGCGTATGGAGGAATGAATGTAAATTTTATATTATTACTACTTGAAAATTCTAGGATGTCATTTGAGTTTTTAAATACATTTTTTAACAATTCTCTCTCTGCTCCGATGAAATTTTTACCATTATCTGAAAATAGTTGATGTGGGATACCACGACGAGAAATGAAACGTTTAAGTGCCATTATATAATCCTGTGTGGATAGTCCACCAACTAATTCTAGATGAATTGCGCGTGTTGAGAAACATATAAACAAACAAATATAATTTTTAATTAATTGAGCGCCCCTGCCCTTTTTATTTAAAACGTATATAGGACCCGCATAATCTACACCGCAGTTCATAAATAAAAAGCCTGCTTCTAGCCGTTCGGGAGGCAAATTACCCATAACGGGCGTTAACGTTTTTCCTTTCATGCGCACACATTTGACACAGTTACGCACGACTTTTCTCGCTAAATTTCTGGCACCCAGAGTCCACCACGACTCACGCGTGGTATACATTAACAGCTGAGGACCCGCATGAAGTAAACGTTTATGTTCAAAGCTAAATAAAAGCCACGCAAAACGATGTTTAGCGCACAGTAACACTGGGTGTTTTTTATCATAGCAAAAGTCAGCGTTATCTAAACGACCACCTACTCGAATTATCGAATGTTTATCTAAAAATATATTTAAACCTGATATTTTATTAACCTTTTTATCGTGCTTAATTTTAATAGGTAGATTAAGTTTAAGATTATGATATTCATCAGGGAAGGATTGTTGCTGAACAATGCGCGTTAACATTAGCAGAGAGTCATTGAGTTCTTCCACACATAGCAAACCGGTTTTACGTTTAGATTTAGCTACGCGAGTGTTATATATGAAACGCAATAAGTAAGCACCCATTCGTTTTAAGCGCATAAAAGATGAAAATCGTTCAAAATTAATTAATTCATTAGAGTTAACGTTACATAAATTTACTGTACAAACTTTTAAATCGGGTATATTGGAACGAGTTACTTGATCGTGTTCATTATCAAGATGACCCCAGTCTGAATTGTGCGGATCTTTTAAAAAGAGAGGACCACACCACCATAAAGAATTTTTATCATATTGAAGGAGATTTAAATCTATACCTCTTGTCAACATGTCACTAGGATTTAAAGCACCTTTCACATGCCGCCAAATCATATTTCCCGTTAGTTCATTAATTTGTATGACCCTATTTTGCACAAACGTTTTAAGAGACCGAGGAGACATGCGAATCCAGCTTAAAACAGTAGTGGAGTCCGTCCAAAAATAAACCTTATCGAATACCAATCGTAATGATTTTTTTATCTTATTATATAATTTGGCACCTAGCAATGCTCCACATAGCTCAAGTCTGGGAATACTGACTGGTTTTATTGGGGCCACTTTCGACTTAGCACATAATAGCCTAACAGTCGGTGACGAGTTATTATTGACGAATGAACGAATATGTGCGCATGCACCGTATGCGTTTTGTGAAGCATCAGAAAAAATATGCAATTCGTATATTGTAGCATTTTCTACGAGAACGTGACGAGGAATACTAATTTGTGATAAATATTGTAATTGTGAAACGAATTTATTCCAGCTTTGCGCTATATTGACAGGAACGGTATCGTCCCAATCTAACTTGGTTAGTCAAAGATTTTGCAACAAGATTTTTGCCTGAACTATAGCCGGGGCTAATAAGCCCAAAGGATCGTAAATTTGAGAAATCACTGACAAAATTAAACGTTTAGTTATTTTAGACTGACAATTTTCTAATTTTGTAGTGTAATGAAATTCATCATTTTTATTACACCAGCCTAACCCTAACGTTTTACACTGATATAGTTCGTCACCGCCTAACTGTTTTATAGTATTAAGATCAACGTCATAGTTAAACGTCCATTTTCTTAACGAAAAACAACCACCGCGTAAAACTGCAGACGTTTTATTGCAACTGTCTAATAACCTATCAAAATCATCATCACCAGTGATGACATCATCAACGTACATAATATCTTCGGTGATGATTTGAGCTACGCGCTTATCATTACAATTCTCAGCTAGTTGGTGTAGGCAACGTATACTTAAGAACGGCGCAGACGCGGTGCCGTACGTAACTGTATTCAACTTGTAAATACGTAACGGGTCGTTCTGGCATGTTCTCCAAAAAATTAGCTGTAAATCTTGCTGGTCTGCATGAATTGCTATATTTCGGTACATTTTTTGAATGTCAGCACACACAACGTATTTATATTGTCTAAATCGTAACAATATTGATAATACATCGTTTTGTAGAATTGGGCCAACGTATTGTATGTCATTTAACGAATAATTAGAGGTTGTAGCAGCACTCGCATTAAAAACGACGCGTAATTGTGTTGTTACACTATTCTCCCGGTATACTCCGTGATGCGGTAAAAAATAATATGGAGTTTTCATATTTTCTATATCTCCTTCCCATAACGACATATGTCCCAATTCTTCGTATTCACGCATAAAATCAACGTATAATTTCTTATATTGTGGACATCGCTCCAATTTATTTTCTAACGAAAAAAACTTATTCCTTGCCATAGTGTACGAGTCGCCTAACATGCTCATCGGCTTACGTAATGGCATGCGTACGTGAAACCGGCCGTGTTCGTCTCGTACGGTTGTCTTTGTAAAGATTTTTTCGCAAATTTCATCTTCAGTGGAAAGAACGTTTAACTTATTTTCTATTTCTTCTAATTCCCAAAATTTTTGCAATTGGGAATCGATGGTACTAATACTGTAACATTGAACCTGCCTATTTGTATAACGCGCATTGAGAATGGGTCCAGAAATTATCCATCCCACTTTAGTGTCATGTAAAATAGGGCCAGTTTTGAGCTTAATTTTATTAGTATTTAATAAATTCCAGAATATGTCAGCGCCTAGTAAGAGATCGATGTTAGCTGAAACATTAAATGTAGGGTCGGCAAGTTCAATATGATTAGGTATTTGTAACGAATTATAATCGACGTTTATAGGAGGCAAGCTTGAAGTAATAGAAGGCAAAACTAGACATTTTATATGTGTATTAAAATTACCTAATTTAGAACGCATATTAATTTTACATGAATTGTTAGAATGTGAAACTGTCGCGCGCCACAAACGCGTATAGTGGACTGTATACATGTAATATTTAAACGTTTACAGAAACTTTCAGTAATTATACTGTGCTGGCTGCCACTATCGAGTAGTGCACGCGCCGTATGGAATTTGTTATTTGAATCTGCTATTTCTACAAGCGCCGTTGATAAGAGAACCGGTTGAGGTATTGTCGCACCGCTCGATGTATTCGACGCGAGTGCGTGACTGCTGCGAGTAATGTCGCTGTTTTTCGTATTAAAGGATGATATCTGATTACTCGCGCTTGAAGTAGTGCTATTATCTATGTGCAGCAGAGTATTATGTTTCGTTTGGCACATTTTACAATGACCGAATGTACAATTCTCAGCCTTATGACCTCCTGTGCGTAAACAATTAGTGCACACAGGTTTATTTTTTTAAAACTCAAGTCTGTCTGACACCGATAACGTGAGAAACTTTGGACATGTATAAAGATGATGATTCTCATTACACAATAGACATTTACGAACGTTTAGATTATTTTGATTATGCAAA
>LUGF01052345.1:265693-301472 GCA_001625245.1 Calycopis cecrops | reverse complement strand
TTAAATAATGCTGGCTGGCCATTTAATTAGGGACTCTAAAATATCGCGTTCTATTTTCAAAATTTGAATCTCAATACTTTTTTACTTATTCTCTTATTGTTTAGTGGTAGTTTTGGCGGCAATTCCGATATTTATTTTAAGTTTTGAAAAATATTTTGAAGAAAAATGTGTAAAAATAAAAGTTGCGATCCAACGCTACGAAAAATTATCATGAAGTTTGTTATCGAGCATGGTTGGCCATACCGAAGGATAGCAGAACATTTAAATTGTTCAAAAACTATGGTATACAATGCAGTGCAACATGTCAGACGCAATAACACAGATTTAAATGTGCCCAGAACAAAAAGATCGAGAAAAACAACTCCACAAGAAGATAGAATGATAACCAGGTTAGCTAAGAAAGATCCGTTTCTAGGCTCTATTTTAATTAAACACGAAGTGTTTGGGGCAGACGAAAGAGCTGGTGTCTCAGCGAGGACCGTTCGACGACGTCTGATAGAAGCAGGGTTGTTCGGAAGAGTGGCTCGCAAAGTACCGTTGTTGAAGAAAGAACATAGAAATGCTCGTTTGGCGTTTGCACGTAAATATGGACATTAGACCTACGCCCAATGGCAACATGTATTATTCTCTGACGAGACCAAGGTTAATTTGATTTCTTCAGATGGAAGGCAATACGTACGGCGTCCAGTAAAGGCGGAAATGAATCCAAGATTCACAAAAAAACAGGTGAAACATGGCGGTGGTAACTTAGATCAACATCAATACAAGGCAATATTGGAGGAAACGATGCTTCCCTATGCTGAGGAGCATCTCCCTATTATATGGACATTTCAGCATGATAACGACCCGAAACATACCGCCCGTTCAGTCAAGTCGTTTCTTATCAGTCAGTCCGTATCGGTGCTAGATTGGCCAGCAAATAGCCCGGACCTTAACCCAATCGAGCACCTTTGGCACGAAATCAAGAAAAAAGTAGCCACTTATCGTACCACAACTTTAGATGAGCTTAATGAAGCTTTTTGTGAGGCATGGGCAAACATTCCTGTCGAAACATGCCAGAAACTGATAATGTCTATGCCACAACGGTGTCAAGCGGTAATTACTAACAAAGGTTTTGCTACTGGGTACTGATTTTACACGTAATAAAATGGAGCTGTTAAAGATATTATAATACTGCAGATTATTAGTTTTGTTTAACTCTATTTTTCATTATAGTTTACTGTCCTTAATTAAATGTCCAGCTACAGAATTATACCTTAAAATTGAATACATGTTCAACCTTTGATATTAAATACTTTTTTCTATTTATTTATTCTTTTATTTACAGCCATTTAAAGCATAATAATCGGACCAAATTATGCAAATAATAGTAACTGAGAAATCAATAGGGTTTTATATTTGTATGAACATAACCGGTTATTGTTCTTTACTATCTTGCATGTCCCTAATTAGTTGGACGGACAGACATTAAATAATACGGACAACATAGAAACCCGAAACTAGTCATCACTTTTAAAAGAGTGTCCTTTTAGCAAGTGCTGCCTCTCAGTTGGTGCTATTAACTGCAAAACCGCAAGGTACTATCTCTGTATATCTGTATGCTTACCTCCAATCGGAAGAAGTTAAGGTTTACGTTTTGCAGCTATCCAGGATGAAATGAGACAAGCCTGATTGATCTGATGACTTATGATGGTCCACATAATATTTACTCGGCATTTTTTAAACACAGAAGATGTAAGGTTTCCTATTTAGGTCATTTAGAGAATATTATGATACAAGTTTATGAAACAGACAGACAGAGACAGACAAACAGGCCCCCTGCAACTATCAATGACATTATTATTATCACAGACTGTGCGTAATATGTATTAATAACTTTCAGATACGAGACGTCCAATGGTATTGCCGCTCAAGAAGATGCTCGGTTGGTAGAAGTCGGTACGGAAGAGCAGTCTTTGGCCGTGCAAGGAGAATTCACTTATCCAGGCCCCAACGGTGTTGTCTACACTGTCACCTACACGGCGGACAGAAACGGTTTCGTAGCCCACGGCTCGCACTTGCCAAACTCATACAAAATATAAACATAAATATGACTTGATTAAACAGATTTAAGATATTCGCTGATGCCCTGCAATTGATTACGATTATTAAAATATTAAGTTTATGTATTTTTTTAATTCACAAACAAATGTTATGGTTTTCATAATAATAAATGCTTATTGCAAACAATGCAACACAAGTCTCTAAATTACAATATAGGAACTATAAAATATATATTTAAATATACATTCCTATACGTAATACGAATAAATTTTATATGAAAAAAAAAGATAAAGTTGTAAAAATGTTTTTAAAACATGTATAAACAATTTATAATTAAGAATATTTTAAAAGCAAGCTTTTATTAAACGCGTTTTTAATCTTTGACAAAGTATTTTAGCAATTTAGGTATTATATATTTTCTTATTTTTAGCTCCGTTTTGATTTTAATAAAAACTTGTTTACAAAATATTCTTATTTTTAATCCTTAGTTTCTACAAATCTTAGAAATACCTACTACTAAACATTAAAATTATTTATAACGATAGATATTACAACTTCACTGAATATAAACTGGTATCACAGAGTGACTTAAAGGGGGCTGCGACGTAATATTTCTGAATTACAATAGCTACCATCCAGCTCTCTCACTCTTAAAACCTAGGTATTATTAAACCTCAGAGCACTTATGCCCGAGCAATAAACTTAATCTGTTTGGGATATATTGTTACAGAATTCACGTGACCTTGCAGCTTTACAATAAGAACATGAATTTCTATTAGCGCTAAATCATAGAAGGACTTCTTTGACGAGGCTAGATACTTTTTCATAGAGATCTCATGGTCACCTTCCACCATCACCATGAAACCTGTTTCATTCACGCACAAAATTCATGTTCTTTGTCAGAACAAATCAATCAAGCTCGAACACGAGGTTTTTGCGACATTTTATTGCAGATTTCCCTCTTGGTATCTTTTATCAAATCAGCTCGATGATAATGCATTTTTACATGATTCGCACATGCATGCAACATTTTAGCTCGATCGGTAACCGGGAAGCATATTAAATTTAAGATTCACTATGATTAAAGTTTCGATAGCAAAATTCAGTTTCAAAGCTGATATGGCACTGTTGGCAAATATATTATGGCATTTAATTACAATACCGGAAATATAATTTTCATATATTTCCACGTGTTACTAAAATTGATTGTACGGAAGTTTTTTGATTATACATTATCATCATCATCAGATACAGGAACGTCCACTGCTGGACATAGATCGGGTCCTAGATAGAGCTTCATAGTTCACACTGGTAGAGAATGCAAGAAGCAGCAAAAGTTAAATATACAAAATGTTATACAATTTCATTTTGTTATTTCTTAGCCGGCTAACGAGCTCAATAATAAAACTATAAACATCTTTACCTACTTACCAGGCTTCTTTCTCCGCGAACGTGTAATCGCTGGACTTCCTACAAACTATTTGGTAAATATATAATAGAAGTAAATATATTGGTACAACTAAAAAAACATATTTTTCTTTGGCCAGGACTGCGAAAATTTACTAATTTACAAAAACATGCTCTATGAAAATAAATTCCTATTTTCTACAGAAAAGAAATTTCAGAACATAATTTCGCCTGCCCTCTTTGACTTAAGTATACCGTTGTAGTTATATAAGCATTATTCCAGTGTTTTATAAAAACCAGTAACGTTGCAACCTCATATAACCGTATAGTAAATTTATAGTGACATTATGGACTTTAAAAGTAGCTGTCAAGCGGTTTCATTCCCATAACTTTTATTTGCATCAATTATCGAAATAAATAGTTTGAACATTTCATAAAAATGGGTTCTTTTTTTTGGAGAGGTTCAACTACGTGACACAATATTTTTGAACACAACATATTTAATGTAGAAGTAAAAGTCCAAACTCAATACGCTGGAATTGTTAAATATTCTTAAGTGATCGCAACACTTGTTACTGAAGATAAAAATTAATTCCAATGTCTAGCGCCAGAAGGCTAGTCTTCTCGTCATATTAAACATTTCTTAATTATTTTCTTAAACTCCTGATTACACACACGAACTACACACTACTACTCAAAAGGATACACTTAATTAAATTAACTGCCATGAATTTATTGATAGCTTTTCTAATCCATTCAAAATTCTTCCTATTGCTTTGACGTGACGTGATCTGCTTATATTTAAATCATATAGGCTTATGTAAATGGCCCTAATTAAAGTTCACATTTTTAGTATAAATTCTATATCCTCGTCCTCTCAGAATCATTCAGCCAACTGCTTTGTAACCAGAAGTGACAAAACCAATCAAAATGAAATCGGTATGTTTTAAAAGTTATTATTTTAATAAAATTTAGTAAGAGGTAGTGCCACACTGCATGCTTGCATGCAGCCGAATTGGGCCGGCACGACCAGGGAGGTACCTCTCGCTTACACGAGACCGGCGTGAAGTGATAGCTGTGCTGTCGTGTTTCGTGCGGTGTGTAAGTAGCCGGTGGCCCATGGAGGTGGGAGAAGAAAGGGGGGCAGCGCATCTGTATAGTCTATATGCCGATGTCTATGGGCGTCGGTAGTCATGAAAATGGCTACAACTGCTCGTTTGCCCCCCTATACCATAAAAAAAAAAATCTACCTGTGTTAAAGAATTTTGTTCAACTGCAGAGAGTTAAACTGTCTCGTTTGTGCTAAATGCTATGTTCATCCACAGTTCATCGTACTCGCTGTCGTCATCGCCGCCGCCCTGGCCGCCCCCACAGACGTCCCTGCTGTTGTAGCTCTCGACCAACCCCAGAGATATTGGATTGGTTCCGACGGCCAGGCCGTGATCCTCCGTTACGAGAGCGACAACGCTGGAATTGGTGGATACCAATACGGGTAAGTTTATGGCTAAAATTCATAATTTTCATTACTTACTACAGCAGGTGATTAGTGACCACCGCTGCCCAGAGAAATCCGTAAAACTAGGTACTTCTATGTGCATAGAAACGAATTACTTATGTCAATGTTATAGAACTCAAGATGACACTAAGCAGAGGGATTGGTACTGAACAAACAGACATTCAGAAGCCACTGTTTCCTTTAACGAATTCCCACCTTGCAAGGGGCGGACTAAATATATTAATATTTAATATTCAGACTCGAACTTTAAATTAATTATATATCGATAAACCGGATTAAAATTCTAAACAATTTTCAAATTAAAATTCCCTTTTTGTGCACTTGCATAATATGTTTTTAAAATATGTTTTGTATTTCAGATTCGAAGGCTCCAACGGTATTGTCCAACAGGAACAAGGTGTTATCGAAAACCTTGGTACTGACGACGAAGGTCTCGTTGTGATTGGACAATTCGAATACCCAGGCCCCGATGGCGTTATCTACAAGGTCACCTACCGCGCTGACAGAAATGGTTTCCAACCCCAAGGTGCCCATTTACCAGTTGCCTAAATACTTTCATATTTAAACTCTAGTCCCAAACTTCTTGATGTAATAGATCAGTAAACGTTTCCGTGATACGACAGGTTTTGTGATATGATTTTGTACATTTCATTAATAAAGTATTAAATTATTATGATTTATAGATGAATTTTATTTTTCTAAACATGCTATTCTAGTAAGATCCGTTTGTTTTTTATTTATTAGCAAGACACACAAATGTCTTATCAAAACACTAACACGTGTTGGAAACCTGTCCAAGACACCAACATAATATCTATTTAATTTATGCATACGGGGATTAACGCGAAACATACCGTTATTTTTCCTGACGTTTCGACCGGGTTGCACCGACCGTGGTCACAGGATAACTGATCATGCAACGCGAAAGTTTAAAAGTATTAATAATATCTATATTGTGTCGGATTGGAAATACATTTTTAGAAAGTGTGCAAATGCACAAAGTACAGTGATTTCTTTTTGGCTGGTTTTGGACATACTCGTATATGAAGACAATTTTATATTGTAGAGCTGAGTATTTCTATATTTTATTTTGTAATAAGGTATCCTATAATGTTCCAAATTATCAATAGTGTTGGACGTAAGTTCATGGTTTATCATGCTGTATATAAGTACATGATATGAAGTTATTAGACGATGTAGTCAGTACCAAGATGTTATACAGGGTCCGCCAGCGCCAATCCATCAGGTAAGGATTTAGAAATGATGGTACACATGCTATTTCTGAGGTATGATAATAATATGTATTTTAATATGAAGACAATAGAGTAAGGTTTACAATGTTTGATGTTTTGTTGGTATTATGTTTCACTTATGGAAAACAACGTTAGTCAAATGCCGACCCTCGTTTTCGATACATTCATTTACTCTGTGTGCAAAATTTGCCATCACCTTCTCCAGCATGTTTCGGGGTATAGAACGAATTTCTTGTCTAATCTTATCTTTCAACTCAACCAGAGTGCTTGGCTTATGGATGTACACCTTGTTCTTGAGGTATCCCCATAGAAAATAGTCGCATGGGGTGAGATCGGGCGAGCAGGGAGGCCAGTCAATGTCTCCTCTCTTTGATATGACTTTTCCGGGAAATAACCTTCTTACTTCGGCGATGGAATCATTGGAAGTGTGACAAGTCGCTCCATCTTGTTGAAAGTAAATCTGACAACGACTCAGGCGGCGGCGACGCAATTCCGGGACGAGATATTCACGCAACATAGTCTGATAGCGCTCAGAGTTTACAGTGACTGCTCTTCCAGCTTCTTCAAAAAATAGGGGCCTATTACACCAAATTTCGCCACTGCGGCCCACACTGTAACCTTATCAGAGTGCAACGGTTATTGGTGTAGCTCTTTAGGATTATTCTGTGCCCAATACCGACAGTTTTGTTTGTTTACTGCCCCATTCAGATGAAAATGAGCTTCATCGGACATAAGGAGCGTGATGCCTGGGTCTTCGTCCAAAATCTCCCTCACCTTGTTCGAGAAAAGAATCCTTCGCATGATATCCTGCGGTTTGAGCATCTGTACAACAGCAATTTTATAGGGATGAAAGTGTAGATCGTGTAGAATACGTCGAACAGAGGTGTTTGACAACCCAAGAGCCGGAGAGTGTTGTTTGGCAGATCAGCGTGGACTTTTCTGTATTGCAAGACGTACTGCCTCAACGTTTCCAGGTGTTCTAACACTTCTTGTACTACCTCCTGGCTTCTTTTTTAAAGCAGAACCGATCTCACGAAAATTCTGAATCCAATTCAGAATGGTATTGCGAGTAGGAACTTTCCCACGGGGGCTGATGCGAAAGTGAGTACGAAACTTTCTTTGAGTAACAGTCACAGAATCACCATTTTTAAAAAACGTCTCCACGACAAAAGCTCGATGTTGCGAGATCCAGGTCTTCTTTTTTAAAGCAGAACCGATCTCACGAAAATTCTGAATCCAATTCAGAATGGTATTGCGAGTAGGAACTTTCCCACGGGGGCTGATGCGAAAGTGAGTACGAAACTTTCTTTGAGTAACAGTCACAGAATCACCATTTTTAAAAAACGTCTCCACGACAAAAGCTCGATGCTGCGAGGTCCAGGTCTCCATTGTAACTAAACCTTCATTTATATTGAACACAGTGACACTCTAATCAACAATCTACGACATGTTGTAACTTGTTACTGCGCAAGTCGAATATGTCAGGTAACGCTGGCGGACCCTGTACTTATTTCTTTAAAATACAATCAACGTGGTACAAATATAACTTGGAAGATAATGGATTATTCTAGAACCGGCTAGCTTTTTTTTTGACACAGGGAATATGTTTTTAGACACCGTCCAACCTTTTTTGAGTCCCTCTTCTGAGACTCTTATTAACTCGTCCCGCTCAGGGTGTGTGCGGGACGCTAAATGTCCCACTTTACTGAATTAGCTACAAACCCAGCTTGGATCCACATACATCGACTGTGCACGACCACCACCGATAGTCGCGGCCGGCTGAATGATAACCACGTAAATGCTAAGAAAAATACTCATTTAAAAAGGAATTTATTATTTCCGTAATAGTGTTATTTTACTCATTATTCAGATTTGAAAAGATAGTATTTTTTTTTTGTATTTCAAACAAAATTAATTGGATTTTTTGACCCTTGTCCCGCATTTGAAATTATTATTTTTCCGCTAATGCATACTTTGAAATAGGCAAGCCTACCAACCAGCCCTAGGTGAGCCGAAAGGGTGTGTCGAACTCGGTTTGAGGCCCCTACCGACTAAAAACCACTACGAGAGCCTACGGCCGCTATGGTGGAGTGCCCCGGATCCATCGGCAACAGGGCACCCCAGAAACCGCCAAGCTGATCTGACAATGGATACGGAAGTGTGACCATGGGAACTGTTTAACAAAATATCGCAATCATATTATAGTGTTTGGATTTTTTAAATTGTTTTCACAAAGCCTTTACGCCTAAGTAACATTTAGGTTCTGATGATGGAGTTGGAAGGTGGACATGGGAGCTCCAAATACCGCCAATTATTCGATTGAATCAAAATTTGGTACACAACATGTAAGTTAGATGACAATGTATTACTACGAAACTGTTAAGTTGATCCAATGATGAAGATCTAAGGTCTGATAAGGAAGCTGGAAGGGTGGGAACTCCGTACCTACTACAATATTGCCTAATATGGGATGATCTGAAATTGGGTACAAATGTGTAAGTTGATGATGTATTAATTCGTCAAGGTAACCTCATGAGTCATGATGGAGGAGAAAGGTTACCATGACAACTGCAATAAAATTACGCAATCACATCCTATTTGGGCTTTTTTAATGGAAGATGCACCCAGGTTCTGATGAAGGAGTTAGAAGGTGGCCATGGTAACTCTTTTAAAATCTATTTACAAGGACTTTAGGCCAATATGAAATCCCAGATGTAGAAGGGAAGTGAGAGATAAGCATAACAACATAAGGTAAAATTATCATGGTAGCTTCATTTGACCACTTTAAAGAAAAGCGAATATGAAAAAACCAATTTGGTTTTTTTTTAATGTAAGATGCACCTAGGTTCTGAAGATGGAGCTAGAAGGTGGTCATGGTTACTCTGTTTATTTTCTCTTGACAAGGACTTTAGGCCAATATGACGTCCTGGATGTAATAGGGAAGTGAGAGGTAAGCATAACTACAGAAGATAAAATTATCATGGTGGCTTCATTTGACCACTTTAAAGAAAAGCGAAAATGAAAAAACAAAATGGTGTTCGTAGTAGCGTGAAATGGCTCAGATGTAAACTTTGTAAATTTATATTTTCTGTTCTACTAATTGACTGAGACATCAAATTTTTGGAAAGTAATAGGTTTCTATTTAATATCATTGAATTAATATTACTAACGTAGAGTTACAACTCCCTGTTCAATCTGCTAAAATACAATATATTCTGTAGGTGCTTTGTGTAATGCGTTACAGTAATCAATACCCGTTGCCGTGCATAGCACAATGCACATGCTGTATATCATTTTTTGTAGTAGGTACCTATAAGAGCAGCAGTTGCAGCCACTCTCATGACTGCTGACGCCCATAGACATGCCCATACATGCTATACATATATATGCGTTGCCTACCTTCCTCTCCTCCATATGCCACCACACGTGGCATATAGTGGATATTGCATGTAGCTATAGTTTTATATTTTACATTAGTGAGTTATTCCAATAGATAATGTATAAGCAAGCTAAGAATTTCTTGCGAAACATTGTTCATATTTAATGAATATACTAAAAGGCCTGACGTGTAGTGATGTGGGAGGGAAATAGAAGCTAGAGAAGGTAGTTTTTTGGATTTCCGTTTGTATCTCAGAAATGGTGCATTATGGGCAATATATTTCCGTATACTTTATGTATACTATAACAAAAAACTCTCAAAATTTACCACAAGTTTTACTATATAATATAGAACTGTACACTTCTTTCAAAGCTCTAACCATTACATTAGAATTACTTTTTAGACTTCGACGACATTAAATTAAAAAAAGGGTTTTTCCTTATTCGTACATTGTTGATATCAATGTACGAATAAGCAAAAACCCTTTTTTTAACCTGTTCTTCGGGTCTATCTGTCAACACGGATTTGGCAGTCTTCCTCATCTTACTTTCATTAAAGAACGCCAAGCTAAAAGGAGACTCGTGCTCCGAATCCTTGACTTCATCTCATCAATTGGTTGTACAAATACCTAGAAAAAGAAACACTGGGTTGAAAATTTTAGAGACACAAGCGAAATACCTTAAATTTGTTGGAGTATGTAAACATATTAAACGATACTTATTCTAAAGACAATTCTTAGAGTCACTTGATATATCACAACGCTTCGAGTTCATATACCTACGCAGAATGCACATTATTTTTCGCTGTATGATTTCATTGCACTAAATTCCCACCGACCCACTACGTCTTGTATAGTTGTTTAACGCAGCTACCGATTCAAATATTGAAGGACTTTTAGTCCACTCTGGATAATAACTAGTTTATTATCCAGAGTGGACTAATAAAGTCTCTCAAGACCATAATTTCCGGGCATGACTGTATAATGGTCGCAGCACACTTATCAGCTCGGAAAGGGATCGTAAACGCCTCGCCTAGAAAAACGAAGACGATATGATTCGTTACTTTCCCATTAGTGTGCGTTGCAGTATGAAGTTTCATACAAAGAATACTGACCAGTTCGAGGTGGTGCGCAACCAAGAAAGAAGTATAATTTGTTGCTTCTTACTTGGCTTTTTCCCGACCCATAAACCATTTTTTTTTTAATAAATATACTATAAATAAAAGAAGAACGAAAGACGAGAACAAAAAGAGAGAAAATGCATATAAATTTAGGTAGGTATGATTCACTGTTATGTATACTTAAAATTAAGAGTGAAACATAAGGAAGGCACTGTTTACTGGAATACAGATGAATCCTAGTCAAGGAGCCAAGTACATTCGTACAGAGCACATTTAAGTTGAAATATTCTTTTTTTTTATTATAATAAGTCCCTCCTTGTATATATTCCCTTTTTAGATAAAACCTAGGCTATCAATATAATCAAAACACTGATTCTGGTCTACTGCTAGCTGGCTAGTCTCCTCGTCCTAACACGTCGTCATTAACACTACTTAATTATTTTCTTAGACTTTATTAGATACGCACCACCCTACTAAACAAAAGGATACACTTCCTTAAATTAACTCTTGAATTTATTGATAGCGTTTCGGAATCTAATTAAAATTCTTCCTATTGCTTTGACATCGCGTGATCTGGTTTCTTTGATCATATAAACATGTAAATAGCCCTAACTAAAGTTCACATCTTTAGTATAAATTCGGTATCTTCGTCCTCACTGTATCATTCACACTATTGCTTTATAACGAGAAGTGATAAAACCAATCAAAATGAAATCGGTATGTCTTTAAAACGTTACTATTTTAATAAAATTTTCTACCTGTGTTAAAGAATTTTGTTCAACTGCAGAGAGTTAAACTGTCTCGTTCGTTATTGGTTTGTGCTAAATGTAATGTTCATCAACAGTTCATCGTACTCGCTGTCGTCATCGCCGCCGCCCTGGCCGCCCCCACAGACGTCCCTGCTGTTGTAGCTCTCGACCAACCCCAGAGATACTGGATTGGCGCCGACAGCCAGGCCGTGATCCTCCGTTACGAGAGCGACAACGCTGGCATTGATGGATACCAATACGGGTAAGTTTATTGCTAAATTTCAGAATGTTCATTACTTACATTGTCATTAATTGGCTATTTTAATATACATAGAAACCGATAAATTTTGTGAATCTTAGAAAACTGAAGATGACCTGTAGAACTTTGTGAGCAGTGAGGGCAAATTTTTTTTTCGCTTGTATCTGGGAAACGCTGCATTATAGGCAAAATATTTCGTATACTACAGAAAAGCTCTGAAAATTTGTCACAAGTGCTCTGTAGTATAGAATAAATGTGGCAAATTATATTGAATAACTTGAGAGGAGGATTAGCTATTACACCGAACAAACAGACATTCAGAAAAGTCTGTATTCGTAAACAAAATCACAACTTGTAGACGGGCTAAATATTAGTACTTCCTATTACCTGAATTCTTAGATTTATTAGATTGACAAAACCAGATTCGATTCATTAAAAGTTTACCTTTTTTGTGCACTATTTAAAATATTAAAAAAAGAATATATTTTAAAATATGATTTGCATTTCAGATTCGAAGGCTCCAACGGTATTATCCAACAGGAACAAGGTGTTATCGAAAACCTTGGTACTGACGATGAAGGTCTCGTTGTGATTGGACAATTCGAATACCCAGGCCCCGACGGCGTCCTCTACAAGGTCACCTACCGCGCTGACAGAAATGGTTTCCAACCCCAAGGTGCCCACTTACCAGTCGCTTAAATACTTGAATCAATATTTAAGTTTTAATCCGAAACTTAAACTAAATCTTTTTTTATGTAATAGATCAGCAAACGTTTCCGTGATACGACAACAGGTTT
Source organism: Calycopis cecrops (assembly GCA_001625245.1). NCBI lineage: Eukaryota > Metazoa > Arthropoda > Insecta > Lepidoptera > Lycaenidae > Calycopis > Calycopis cecrops. The sequence continues at coordinate 288,950 of LUGF01052345.1, read as the reverse complement.
TGTGATATAATTTTGTACATTTCGTTAATAAAATATTAAATTATTATAATTTATAAATGAATTTTATTTTTCCGAACAAACTGCTCTAGGAAGATCCGTTTGTAATCTTTTAATTAGCAAGGGTAACAGGTGCCTCAACAGGATTCACGCATTTGAAAGTAATTCAGAAATTCAAAATATAATGTCTAAATTGTGTAAGATTTTAAATATCGTAGATATTTCGTATTTTAGTAAGAGGTAGCGCCACGCTACATGCATGTATGTAACCGAATTGGACCGCAACGACCAGGAAGGTATCTCTCACATAAACGATGCTGGCGTAAAGTGACAGTTGTGCTATCGCGTCACTTTTTATCCACATGGACCATAATCGCGACAGGCTTATAGACTACTAGCTCCACTCTGTGTGCGTTGCTACGCCACCAACAGATAAATCAGCATGAACTATCACAGCAATATATAAAATTCTTTGGACAGTGGCTCCATCTGTCAAAATTGTTTGTACCAACTTAGAAACCCGCATTAAAAACAACTTTACTAAAGATCATCACATTCTCAAATGCATAGTTTACGATTATAGAAAGGACATACAGACAATTTTTGGAAATTAAGCATTTTCGCGCGGTAAAAAGTAGCCTATACCTAACCATCAGTGATAATTCTTCAATACTTTTCAATACTTAAGTCGTAAGCTAAGTTATCGTAAATATATTTTTTTTGTTCCATGCATTTTTATCCAACTTCATAAGGGTACCAAAGTGCAACTCAATAGAATAATAAGCGGGAGTTTATTACAGAGCTCCCATGACAACTATCAGCTCCACCATCAGATTCTTAATGTTATCTAGGCGACCAGGCTGGCGTAATGGTACAGGGCTCGGATAAGTTGAGGATGTTGCGCCAGGGGTTTCGAATCCCGCCTGGGTCATTAATATTTATCTATGTATTATATATATTTCTACAATAAAAATCTTAAAGATTTTGTCCGTTGTCTAGTACCCGTAACACAAGTCCTTACGGTACTTAGCACGGGACTAGGCTAATATGGTGTGTAAAAGCCCACAGATATAAGATATTATTATTATATAGGCATCGAGTGAAAATAATAATAAGAAATAAAAAGCAATATTTCATTGCAGAGTTCCCAAGGCCACCTATCATCTCCATCATAAGAACCATTGACGGTCTTGTAATGTTGCATGGTCTTCCAAATTACTACATACATACATACTTGTACTCAATTTCAGATCGTTCGGTTAATAAGAAGTGCATTAAAACTCGGCTCGCAAGATTTGACCCTAACATACAAATGCGGTGGGCTTTTGTATTAGGGTCAAATCCATAGACATTTTGGTTCCAAGTTATTTTAATTAAATGTGGATATAATAGCGTGTAATTGAAGTATAAACTGGATGAGGAATTAGGTCAAAAAAAGTTGAGATTTTTAAGATAAAGTACCTTTTAATTAACAAAGACATGCATTTACAATATTTTAATGTGTATTTATATAATTCATAACATAAAGTCATAGGTAATTACAACATTGTCTAAGAACTGAGTATGAGAAAAAATGTTACTCTGATTTCACTCAAAATACCAAACAACTATCCTGACACGGGCACAGCATCCCACCGTGCTTGTTTACACCTGTCCAAATTAATATTGCTAAAACAATAAATAGATTAATAAAAATTGATTTTAAAATTCTGTTGTCTTGTTTAAAAATGTCAATTTAAACCAGAATATTGACCGAGACTAAAGAAAATAAAGTACTTTAACTAATAATATGCATATTTATATAATAATATCAATGTTTCCTTTTGTACAGCTGCCTTTATAATGTGATATTAAAAAAAAGAATTCAATTATTTCTTAATCATCTCATATTACTTATTTCAATCATTTGCACCAATTGATTTGTCAAATCGATGAAATTAATTTCGAATCTTTTTAATATTTTAAATTATAAAAAAACCACATCTTTATAGAATCAAAGAATATTTTAGTAATTGATTAAAAAAACAAGATATTTTATTTAGTCGTCAGAAAATTGTTGTGCATTAGGACCTTTAACGCAACTGTCACTTAAATTGTACCCAATTATTTATAAGCAGAGCATCCGCATTATTACAGAGGTTAGCTAAGAGGCGTTTATTTTCTTACGAAAGGACCTACTATTGACGGCAATATTATTACAATTGACCCTACAGTTCGAGGGATTAGTCCAATTAGAGGACAAAATCTTATAAAATAATATGCTTTTATATGACTCAAATCTATTAACAGTTAACTTACACAACATCTGGTAGGAAATATTCAAATACAAATGTATTGTAAATAGCTTTAATTAGCTATGATTTTATATTTACAACTCCATTATCTCAATAAATAGTTATTATTTATAATAAAAAGAAAATATTGAAGAGTATATGGGAAACAAATAAAAGAATACTAAACGTGTTTAAAAGATAGTGTGATGTGAACAATATCTACGCATAGTTACTGTAACTGCATACCACATTACATTTAACTCCAAAGTTAAGATGTTTGATTGATTGTGATGTGATGTGATGAGATGTTTTCAAATGAACTCTTATTTAGTTTCGAAATATAATTAAAAAAAAATTAAATACATAACAATGAATAAAATAAGTTGTACAGAACGCCGTCTAAGTGACAAAATAAGCGTTTCCAGGTTGCAGTTGCTAGAGTTTGAAGCCATCCATAGGGTTGAAACTTGTGTCGCTGTTTAGTTAAAGCCATTGCAGGGTGGTAGGGAATTCGGCAGTTCAATATTTCTTAAAGACATAAATAAGTATGCTTAGCTCAGGCGCGATAATCACTGTCACTTGATTATAAAGAAGTTCGGTGGAATAACGATGAGAAAGAAACGAAGATACTCTTTAAAGGGCTATTCTCACCAGCTGGTGAGACAATTACAGTTAAGAGTAAGCAGTTGTACAAAAGAAAGTATTTTTAATAGTTTAGCATCTACTGCATGATGTAAGGGTATCGAACGGATAATAAGTCAAATCCATATTCTAGAACTGAGTAGGTCTATATGTTTTTGAAAGCATTAGGCACTTTCTAACAATATTCCCATTCAGTTGAATAAACCATTTATCATGCGGTACCGGACATATATGAACTATCAAGTTATTGCAGATCAGTCAGTACCAGGATTTTATATTTCTTAAAACAAAATCAACGTAAGTACCTATATATACAAAATAAATACATGATTTTTAATATAAGCCATCATTGAAAAGTTAAATGAGAATAAGCTATCCAAACATCGTAAATCATTTAAAAAAGAACAGTAAAAATATCGTTAAAAGAAAAAACAAAAATATTTATAAGTACATAGTATCACGCACATGTATCCGTAACATTTTCGGTTCAGTTGACGGTAATAAACATTTATTTTGTTTTATTTTTATCGAAATTTAGGTATACACGTATACACGTAAAGGTCCGTCACACTTCAAACGATGATAAAAAAAACTAGTTAGGTTTTTTTTATATAGCATAGGAGGCAAACGAGCAGTTAGGTCACCTAATGTAAAGTGAACACCAACGCCCATAAACATCCGTAACACCAGAGGTCTAACATATGCGTTGCCGACCTTTGAAGAAAGAATAAGCTCTTTCTTGAAGATACACGAAAGATAAAATTTAAATTCTTGTCTTTCCCTTTTTTCAGATGAATACTTAATAAAAAAAAATAGTTCCTAAATCTAGCGCTAGCCGACTAGTCTTTTCGTATATAACAATACTTAATTATTTTCTTAAACTGTTAATTAAATACATACGAGCTACACACAACTGTTCAAAAGGATACACTTCGTTTAATTAACTGTTTTAAGTTTATTGATAGCATTTCGAATCAAATCAAAATTCTTGCTATTATATTAACATTGCGTAATCTGGTTTGTTCTAAATTCTAATCATATTATAGGCATATAAATTGCCCTAATTAAAGTTCAAGCCTTTAGTATAAATTCTGTATCTTCCTCCTCACACTACCATTCACTCGAGTGCTTTGTAACCAGAAGTGACAAAACTAATCAATATGAAATCGGTATGTTTTAAACATAACTAATTTAATAAATTAGGAGTCGCCCAAATATTTTTATTAAAAGTTCTTTGGTATGGGGTCGTTCAATAACTTCGTAATTTCATAACATAATCACCATCAAAGTGTTTTGTTCAACTACGGAGATGGTACTACGTACATTATTGGGTGATGTTAAATGTAATGTTCATCAACAGTTCATCGTACTCGCTGTCGTCATCGCCGCCGCCCTGGCCGCCCCCACCGACGTTCCTACTGTAGCTCTCGACCAACCCCAGAGATATTGGTTTGGCGCCGACGGCCAGGCCGTGATCCTCCGTTACGAGAGCGACAACGCTGGAATTGGTGGATACCAATACGGGTAAGTTTATTGCTCAATTTCATAATTTTCATTACTTACATTGTCATAATATGCTACTTTACTGATGACTGGTGTCAAGGTTATAAAACTCAAGATAAGGTTAAGCACGAAGATGGCCTATTACACCGAATATACTGACTTTCAGAAGCTTCTGTGCTCTTTACTGAAACAACTTGCAGACGGGTTAAAGAATACTTCATGTGACTCGAAACTCTTAGATTGTATATTAACAAAACCGGATACGATTTCTAAACAATTTACCTTTTTTGTGCACTTCCCTTAAATAATAAAAAAGAGGTTTTTTTTTAAATATGATTTGTATTTCAGATTCGAAGGCTCCAACGGTATTGTCCAACAGGAACAAGGTGTTATCGAAAACCTTGGTACTGACGACGAAGGTCTCGTTGTGATTGGACAATTCGAATACCCAGGCCCCGATGGCGTCATCTACAAGGTTACCTACCGCGCTGACAGAAATGGTTTCCAACCCCAAGGTGCCCATTTACCAGTTGCCTAAATACCTTCATATGTAAACTCTAGTCCCAAACATAAACTTGGTGTTAAGACCAGCAGACGATTCCGTGATACAACTTTTGTAAATTTTGTTAATAAAATATTAAATTATTATAATTTATAAATGTATTTTATTTTCCTGAACAAACTGCTCTAGGAAGATCCTTTTGTATTTTTTTCATTAGCAAGGGTAACAGGAGCCTCAACAGTACAATGTATTGTATACATATATTGAACATAAATTGATTGATATTAGATAATAATAAGATAAGCTTATCTTTATATACGCTAAAAAGATTGTTTTAAATCTTTTTATAACTTTTACTGTCCACTGTCCACATAACATTGTTAATAACATTTTTATATACGCGGGCGATAACAGCGCCCCGCTGTTTGCCCCGCGTAAATTTCGATCCCGTGAAAAATAGAAAATCATCCGATCCGATAAGAACATTTTTTCGGGATAAAAACTATCCTGTGTTAATCCAAGTTACCCTCTAGGTGTGTGCCCAATTTCATGAAAATCAGTTCAGCTGCTTTGCGTGAAGGAGTAACAAACAAACATTCAAACTTTCGCATTTATAATATTAGTAAGATAAATGTTTAACGACTTTATAAGTTGACAGTAAACTTATAATTAAAAATAACCCACGACGGTAAAAATATATGCGAAAAGGGATAAAACAGATAAAAGAACCCCCGACTTAAATAATGTATGTGACGAGGCACATAGATATTTTATTTATAAACTTTATGAGAAGCACAAGAAAATACGCCCGGGGCAGCCATTAAACAATTGAGAAATTTTTATTACAATTTTTAATTTTATCAAAAACAGCATTTATTTATATGTATGTTGAAATTCAAAATATTGACAGGGTTTGACAGGGACATTTGAATCGGGGTTTTTTTAACTATTTTATCCTTTTTTCACTTACATTTTTATCGTTCTGGGTTATTTCAAAATTTTTAATTTTGTTTTTTATTTCAAAGTTTTTCAATATTTAGCATTCATCTATGTTCATACTTATACTTAGATAATATTATAAAATATGTGAATGTGTGTCTATTTATATGTTTGTCCGTCTTTCACGGCATAACGGAGCGACGAAGTTGGTGGTGAGTTGTTACTGTCACACCTATCTAAGAACAAGCACCAATCGAATCAAAGAGAATCGAAATCGAATTCGGGAGATTGTCTTCATATATTTTCTTTCAGTTTTCCATGACCACTTTCCAGCTCCAACATCAGACCCTAGATAACAAACCCAAACACCATCTAATTCCGTTATTTTAATGCAAAGTACAAACGGCCACCTTCAATTTCCATCATCAAGTCGTCTCGATGGTTCCAATGCATCATCGTCATCCAACTTATTTTTTATAATTTATTTACACATTTATTATCATTCATTTCGCGTGCCTTTATTTTTATTCTGTATATTCTATATATTCTCATTCATTTCGCGTGTATTTATTTTTTATTATAAACTTTAATATATAATTATCAATCAAACTTCGATTTAAAAACATTAGTTATTTTATTACTTATTATTATTTTAATTATGCAATTTGTACAAATTGCTTATTTAAAATAAGGTACTTACACAAGACTCAATTTAAATTATTTTTAAAGACCATTCATTTTATTTTTAATAATAATTCAGATGCCTACTGCAATTATTAATAAAATTAGGGGCTCCTGTGATATTTTAGGTCCGCCATATGATGGGTTTTCAATTGTTGAATCAGTTTCTTTAAAGTTGTATACCCAGATTTTAATTGATTGAAAATTATCATCCTTAAATTTTCGACACAGCTATAGATTTAAGGACTCTTGGTCCACTCTGGATAATATATTTATTATAGTCCATATACTGACAATAGAATCACTTAACTTGTAATAATACTTATTGGTACTGAATTAAATAAATCATAGTTTTGATAGCCACGTCGAAACTAATGGTAAACTATTTGAGGGCATTTCATATATGTACCGGAAATATAATTTTCATAATAACATTTATATTTATGGCACAAAACTGAACAAACAATAGTGGGACTCTTTAGCTTTATATTTTATGGCATTTTATATACCGGAAATATAATTTTCATAACTATATTTTTATATACCACATAACTGAAACTAAAAAAAACTATTTTACCTACCGAATTGCTCATAGTTCATAACCAGTACAGACTGCGCTAAGCTAATGTCGCGCGAATTAGGAAATTATTTGATTGATTTATTAATAAATTCAAGGTCTTTAATATCCGTGCACGACTGTATAGATGCGCCAGCAAGAAAGGAGTTCGCAGTGCCTACTAGACTTTTTTTATAGGATAGGAGGCAAACGAGCAGTTAGGTCACCTGATGTAAAGTGAACACCAACGCCCACAGACATCCGTAACACCAGAGGTCTAACAGATGCGTTGCCGACCTTTGAGGAAAGAATAAGCTCTTTTCTTGAAGATCCCTAGGTCGTATCGGTCCGGAAATACCAAGCGGGGCAGCTGGTTCCATATTGAAATGGTGCGTGGGATAAAATTGCGCTTATAGCGCACAGTAGTGGACTTCGGGGGATCTAGGTGGTGACGGTGGAGTTTGGAATTTCGGCGCGAACTCCTATAATGGAATTCAGCTGCAGGTATTAATCCGAACAATTCCTCGGAACACTCCCCGTGATAAATACGATAGAAGATGCACAGCGAGCTGACATCTCTACGCAAGGTAAGAGTATCAAGCTGGCGGGTGAGATACTGGTTATCGACGATTCGTGTCGCTCTTCGTTGTATACGGTCAAATGGAACGAGCTGATATTGCGGGGCTCCGGCCCAAAGGTGAGAGCAGTACTCCATGTGCGGTCGGACCTGCGCTTTTGTCCCCAACGGGTAATTCTGGACCTAGGTGGTCTGTTTATCATAATTTTGCATATTATGACAAATAGTCTATTTATTATAAACTATTAATCATAATAAGCATCCCTAGTATTTTTTTCATTTTTGAGTTTAAAGTATAAGACTTATTTGAGATCAATAAAAAATCACAGGTAAACACTGTTTTTGGCACATGAACTTTGTAATGATTTTTCATTATGTTGGCCAACCTTCGCGTCGTTAAGAAAAAAATATATATGCTATATTTGTTCCAGTCACGTCGGGATTTTCTGTGTGTGTGTGTGTGTGTGACCCATCGTTTGGAGAGAACATATAAATAATGTATGTGGTTATTTTTTTATTTAACTCAAACTCAAACAAATGGAGCCAACAAGTCTAAGCAAAAGGAATTGTATCCAATCCAAGTTATCCAGTAACGAAATACCTACATCATTGGCCGTCAGACCCATCCCATACTACGGAGACCTGCCTTCTTTTAAAAGCCTCCAAAACAACCAAAAAAGGACTTAGGTATATCTAGTGCTTCGCAATCAACATAAAATTAAAGAGCGAGTATTATAAGTTTCATTCAACAGGTGGGAAAACGATCATACAGTAACCGGTTCGAAATTAATGAGAATGTAGAAGATCGCTCGTATTGGCGTTCATTAAACTTCTTCTGTGTTTAACAGTAGGCCTCTGAAGATTGTGATTGTTTTGAAGATGATAGAGTATTTTAAGGTCTTTGAGATTTTTTTTATCTTTAAGAATTTCAAGGATCTTAAAGAAAAATTTAATGATCACGAAAAACTTGCATGAAAAATTTTGCGAATTTTGTCGAAAACTTTCTAGTAAAACATAAAGCAAAAAACTTAATAAACGCTTCTATTTCTACTTCTATTATCATTTAAATCTTAATGTGTAATATGCCTTTAGAAGTCCATATTTTGGATACTTATCAAGATTTATTTCCTGCAAATTTGGGCTGAGCGATGAACAAGTAGATTTTTTTTTCAATTGGGTATTTTTTCAATTGGTATAAAGGAAAAGCGCAACCTCGAATGACATCCAGAAACGCTAGAACATTGCCGTTGGAAAGGTAAAAGAGACCAATCAGAAGCTTAATATTCACGAAAATAATAAAAAAATATTGTAATTTAAACAAAAATTGCTTAAAGTGTAACTTTGGCTCTAGCATATTCAAAAGTATATGAGTTTTCGTGTGACAAAAAGAAGTTAAAATTCATTTGACCTGTAAAATCATTACACGACATGGGTAGACCGTAGATAATTCAGAAACCGAAAGGCCACTAACTAACTAACACTAAGAGCTTAAGGAAAGAAAAGCATTCATAAGAAATCGCATGACTTGTTGCTAAAGATAAAAAAAATATTTCCATTACCTAGCGCTAGCAGGCTAATCTACTGGTTATATTTTACACTACTTAATTATTTCTTAATCTCTCAACACACGTACTACACAACTACTCAACAAAATACACAACATTAAAATGACTATCTGTGGAAACTATTGGCTAATATTTTATAGCATTTTATGTATCGGAAATTTAATTTTCATAATTATATTTATATTAATGCGACATAACTGAATAAACAATAGCGGAACATCACAGAGGTCACGGAAAGAAATGCATATTAGGCTGGCATTTATAAACTTCATTGTCATCATCATGTCTTGAATTTATTGAAATCGTTTCGAATCTAGTCAAATTCTTGCTATTATTTTAACATTATGGTCTGGTTTATTCTAATCATTTTATAGACATATAAATTGTCCTAATTAAAGTTTAAGTCTTTTGTATTAATTCTGTATCTTCGTCCTCACACTTTCATTCAGTCGATTGCTTTGTAACCAGAAGTGACAGAACTAAAAATGAAATCGGTAAGTTTTAAACGTTACTAATTCAATAGAATGATCACCATCAGAGTGTTTTGTTCAACTGCAGAATGTGTGTCGTACGTTATTAGTTGATGCTAAATGCTATGTTCATCCACAGTTCATCGTACTCGCTGTCGTCATCGCCGCCGCCCTGGCCGCCCCCACCGACGTTCCTGCTGCAGCTCTCGACCAACCCCAGAGGTATAGGTTTGGCGCCGACGGCCAGGCCGTGATCCTACGTTACGAGAGCTATAACGAAGGAATTGAAGGATACCAATACGGGTAAGTTTATTGCTAACTTTCTTATTACTTAACTTGCATTTTCATTATTATCCTACTTTAATGCGGACTTATGTCCACGTTATAAAACTTAACGTGGGTCTAAGCAGCAGGATTGGATATTACATCGAACAAACGGATATTAAAAACGCGTCTGTGCTCTTTACTGAAATCTCCACTTGCAGGAGGGCTAAAGATTAGCTCTTGACGTAACTAGAACTTTTAAGTTAATTATTATGTATATTGATATAACTGAATTTGAGATGTAAACAACTTACCCCTTTTTTGCACTTCTTTATATTTCTTTTTTATTTTTATTATTTGTATTTCAGATTCGAAGGCTCCAACGGTATTATTCAACAGGAACAAGGTGCTTTAGAAAACGCTGGTACTGATGACGAAGGTCTCGTCGTGATTGGACATTTCGAATACCCAGGCCCCGATGGTGTCCTCTACAAGGTCACCTACCGCGCTGACAGAAATGGTTTCCAACCCCAAGGCGCTCACTTACCAGTTGCTAAAGTCAAATATTTTAATATATAAACTCTAGTCCCAAACATATACCTTTTGATGTAATTCGAATTATTTCGTGATACTACAACAGGTTTTATAATATGATTATTATGTATTGTTCGTTACAAAGGTATTAAATTATTATAATTAGTAAATGAATTTTATTCTTCTGTACATGTTACTAAAGTAAATATCATTAGATTTTTTTTTATTTTCTGAATACGCAATTCTGAATGGCAGTCCTAATTCACGCTTCACGCTTGTCCCATAGACACAACAATTCCTAAATTTTAATGTGTCGATATACGATGATGAATTATTTTTATTTTCTGTAGATGGTAAGAATCAATTCTTTGGACTAGTACCAACATTGACAGCAGCCTGAATTTTAGGAACAAACACGGTACAAGCAAGTAACAACATTTTAATTACATGATTCCTAAAATATTTCTTTAATATGACAGAACGTTAAAGGGATGTACTAAAAAATTATATCTATACATAGTAAAATAAAATCGTAAGTATAGAAAAACAAATGCAATGACGAGACGCGGTCAACCACTATTCAAGTAATGAAATAAAATGTCGTCAAAAATGAATTCATATTGAGAAGTTCACCCATGACTGAAAGTAGCACATTAGACCGAGCCTGAGTCTGATATAGTAGCACCCAAGGGGCTGAGATATTGCCGATACTTTCAATAAGTTGGTAGGAACTAGTCTATTTATTGTGGTATATCATTAGACAAGCATTTTAAAATAATTTGGCTGGTATTTTTCAAATCATGCTTTAGGATTCATAATGAACTAATGTTTGCCTAACAACAATTTTCTCTTATTTACAGGTAGTCAATATAGATAAAGTACCTACTGATTGTACAAAAATAATATTTGAATTAACTGTATCTAATATTTTTTAGTTTCTCCTAACATTATTTTTTTCGATTTTGTTTATTATATCTATATTATTACTATATTATATCTTTAATTCTTGGAAGTACAAATAAATCCGCTAAAAACAAAATAGCACCAAAAACACTAGCTGAGAGTACAAATATATCGATATTTTTTTCTATCTAGATACTAATATTTTATTAATGTTATCAATTGGAATAGAAATATATAATTATTTATTCTATTTTGTAAAATGACAAATCAAACGAGCACTCACACGATTGGATTGGATACAGTTAATTTATTACAGAGTTACCATGTACTTCCAGCTCCATCGTCAGACCCCAAATGATATCTCGGCGTAAATATCATGTCAAAACATCAACATGATGGGATTGTGATATTTTATTACAGAGCTACCATAGTAACATTCCTTCTTCAGATCATTTTGACGGTTCCGTAATAAAGCATCCAACTTTCAAGTGTGTACCAAATTTTAGTTCAATTGGATAATAATTGACATTTTAGAACAGAGTTTACATGTCCGTCTGCCGGCTCAACCATCAGACCTTCAATTTCATCTAGGCGTAAAAGCCTTGTCAAAACAATTCCAAAAAAGTTGGGTTAATGGAGAGTCTTGCATGCCTCTGTGATCTCCAAAGCTAAACCGGCCAGGGCTACCCATGCCGGGCTGGTTTGTGTAAGGGACCAGACTAAGAGCAGCTCAGCTGTAGGGTTCTCCACTCTTCCCTCTGAATCAGCAGATGGTGGCGTGGAACAGGACGATTACAGATCTAATTCTTTCATAATTCCATATTATAGTGCAATTTACATAACTAATATGTCTAATGCCCTTGGAAAAAATCGAATATTTAGTATAAATACTGTATCTTCCTCGTCACAGATTCATTCACTCGATTGATTTTAATCAAGAAACAACAACGCCTATCAACATGAAGTCGGTATGTTCTTAAAGTTACTAATTAGTTTAGTAATAAATAGAACTATTTAATTATTGTTCATATCAAGTTATTGTCTACTTGAATTTAATAGATTGTACTAAATGTAATGTTGGTCAACAGTTCATCGTATTCGCCGTCATCATCGCCGCCGCCCTGGCCGCCCCCGCGGAACTTCCCGCAGTTCCTGTTCCCGGCGGTCTGCTCATAACAAACCCTGACGGTCGGGCTGTGATCCTCCGTTATGAGAGCGACAACGATGGACTTGGTGCATACACCTATGGGTAAGTTATATTCTCATTATTAAAAATCTACAAAGAATAATAGATATATTGTATTTTATTCTATTTTATATCTTCAGCTATCTCTATATATAAAATTATACATATATATAAAATAAATAATATTTATCCGTAACACACAAGAACTCCGTCATCATTATTAATATTATAAATGCGAAAGTTTGTATGTTTGTTTGTTTGTTTGTTTGTTACTCCTTCAAGCAAAAACTGCTGAACCGATTTTCATAAAATTTGGCACACACATAGAGAGTAACTTGGATTAACACATAGGATAGGTTTTGAACCCGAAAAAAAGTTCCTATGGAATGCCATGGGATGATTTTCCACGGGATCGATATTTGCGGGGGTACAACCGCGAGGTGCAGCCAGTAAAGAAATAAAGAAAAAAAATATTATCACAGCAACTCAAAAATATTTTTTTTTTCACTTTTAGCGAAACTCGTTTCTAAATGTTTTTAAAACTGGGTTCCTTTATTATTATTATTTTTCAACACTTGGTTTGTTACTTAACCGAAGTTGAACGTTACCGACGATTTTAATTATTCTACTCCTGTGGAGCATATGATTATAATAACTATAACTTTATTTCAGATTCGAAGCCTCTAACGGCATTGTCCAACAGGAACAAGGTGCTTTAGAAAACGCTGGTACTGACAACGAAAGTCTCGTAGTGATTGGAGAATTCGAATACCCAGGCCCCGATGGCGTCCTCTACAAGGTCACCTACCGCGCTGACAGAAATGGTTTCCAACCCCAAGGCGCCCACTTACCAGTTGCTTAATTACTGTCAAATTAAAAGTATCATCTCAAACTGTTCCATTTCTTGGTGAAAACTGCAATTAATTACGTGATATTTTAACATTTTGTGATAAGATTTTGTACATACCGATAACAATAAAGCCAAAGTAACAGTAATATATTTACAATATTTTATTTTTGAGTTTAGCTCACCTTCACATTCCCATTTGATTTCTAGAATATACAGCGATTTAAACTCTCTTTCTCTTCAATAACATTACAGAAGAGAGCGAGTTAAAATCAAAGGTGATGAGCGTATTGACAGGTAATTAATTATTGATGAAGTTTCTATATTGTGTCTACGGTTTTTTACAAGTGACGAAAATTCTATATAAAAATGTCATAACATGTCATGTGATATTTAGTTTTTAATTACAAAAGAGTTTCACTTAGATCGAATATCGATCTTCGAGGGTCCACTAGTTACTATTATTTTTCTCTTCTGTCCCACTTTTTTAACCATATTATCCTTATCAACCTATCACATTACATATCATCTCCAGATCTCCAGACTTCGAAAACAAATATAAGTCACAATTTCGAGTACTGCGGTCATCTCTATAGAGACAAGCAGGACTTATTATAGTGCTGCACAACGGTAGTGTTTGCGTAGACACAAATGCTTTCTTTATTCCATCAATCGCAAGGCGGCAGAATAGCATTCCGACACGACCCTAGATCAGCTATCAGCAGCATCTAGATCAGACTCAGAAATCAGCTGTAGAGCAGGCGGCTTAATGTGCCTTCCAAGACACGGTGAAATAACGCAGCCAACTTCCTGACTGCGGACTGTTATTGGAAATTGAAAACCCTTTAGCACTTCTGGTCTGACCCGGAATTCTTATCTGGGACCCATACGTGGTTAAACGCGCTTTCCACTAGACCAAGAGGCAGACAATCTATATGTATAATACCAAAATAAGAAATTAGTTCTTAGTTTACTACCATAGTATAGGGGACATTTTTCTGCAATTAGACTTCCGATCGACCAATAATTCTGCATAGTAGAACCTGTTCGCTCAGGTAGGAGAACAGGTGAAATGGTATTTGTTACCTTCTCGTTTATATGGTGAATTCCGCAGCTTTGAATGTTTCTTACTCCTTGGTGTATACCACATGATTCACGTTTAGTCGACCATCACAGAATGACATAGAAATTTCATCAGATTGCACTCAAACAGCGTATATTTAAGGTTGATAAAAGCGAGACAAGTTAATTGAAACCACATATACTATAAGTGCCTACAGTTAATCCGAAACTATTCAAAAGAGTTTACGACAAGTATACGAAAATACTTTTTTCAAAGACGTTAAATAGCAAAAAAACAGTCATGTTATGTACCGGCGCGGACAGAGCAACAACCTCGCACCGAGTGAATGACCCCGGCCGCCCACAGTCGAAAATCAGGTGACGATACAGCGTGTGCGAAGTGAGAAAAAACTTCCTGTGTCTAACCTATTGCTCTGATTGATCTGATTTTTGTTGTGTAGCCTGGAAATTATACACTAAATATGTGGTTGCATTTGACGTCTCACGCTTTTATCAACCTTGTATGTAATACGGATACACTACTACGTTAAACAAATTTTTAAGGTAAAAGGGGGCAAACGAGTAGGCAGAGCCACATTCCCTCCTTGCCCTCCTTCTTCCTCAGCGCATCAGCGCCACCTACTTTTTGTATTTCAAGTCTTACGAAGTCACTTCAATGACATAAAATTCACAATTCCCTCAATTTCCTCTACATTTTTTTTTCAAATAAACTTTTCCCTAAAACTCATAGATTCAAAGAAAAACGCAATTCAAAAATTTTTTTTGGATTTTCTCAAAATCAGCAACAGATGAGACTTCGCCAATCTCCCATTCTGCTATTTACATGCCCCTCTGAAGATACATCAAGTCAAATTTGCTCGTGTAATTTGTGCCCCATTTCATTTTTTTTTATTACAGATTGACTGTACTACTACCGACGCCCACAAACGTCCGCATAGAGGCTACACAGATGTGCTACCCTGCTTTCTCCTCCCACCTCCATGGGCCACCGGCTACTTACACACCGCACGAAACGCGACAGCACAGCTGTCACTTTACGCCGGTCTCGTGTAAACGAGAGGTACCGCCCCGGTCGTGCCGGCCCAATTCGACTGCATGCAAGCATGCAGTGTGGCACTACCTCTTACCAAAGTATTTTTCTTTTCTTAAGTTAATCTGATATTTGAATAAAATAGTAATTAATGCGTCGTGCCGCTGAGCTGATAAACGCAATTAGGACACTTTAATGAATTGGCTTTACGAAAAATTCATCAATTTATAGGTAGGATACCTCCAATTTTAGAAATATTCATAAAAATTACTAAAGTACTAAAAGCTTAAATTTACTTAACAGAGACCAGTGTACCCACACGCCTGAGGTAATTCCTGTTTCGTCAAGTTTTTTAAATTCACTTGGATCAACTTCACTTATGGCTGGGTTTTTCACAATTGTTATTGAAATAAATACTTGATTTTTATATACATATCGCCAGCTTTTTATAACTCTTTAAGTCTTTAAAATATAATTATCTAGTATAAAATACTCTTAGAAAAACAAATCAATTCCTCCTATAATACTTTTGGTCAATGTTGAATAAATATTTACATATGTCATGGATATTTTTTTTTTTTATGGTAAAGGGGGGCAAACGAGCAGTCGGAGCCATTTTCATGACTACTGACGCCCACAGACAACCGCATTGAGACTATACAAATGCGCTGCCCTCCTTTCTCCTCCCACATCCATGGGCCACCGGCTACTTACACACCGCATACATATATAAAATAGAACGACGACTGACGTACATTAACGATTATAAGAATAACGAGTTACAAATACGAGTACGACAAGACCAAAGAAATTGACCTCGACAGTTTTCATGTCATTCATTCATGCAAATATGTTAAACAGTTTAACATCTTTTATTAAACGCCGATACAAATATTTATTATTCACATTTACAAATCTGGTCTGGTCTCTGTTAAGTAAATGTAAATTTTTAGTATTTTTTATAAATATTTATAAAATTGGATGCCCATAAATTGATGAATTTTTCCTAATGCTGCATAATAATAAATGCTATTCATTAAAGAGTCCTAATTACGTTTATCAGCTCAGCGGAAAGACGTATTAATTATTATTTTATTCAAAAATCAGATTAACTTAAGAAAATAACTTGAAAACCTATGAATGACCTTAATAATCATGAAAGCTTGTCACGTCCTGACTTCAAACTGTTAGTTCAGTAGGCTCTATCTTTAGAGCATATGAGGAGTCACAGAGTACGGTAGGTGTGTTTTACGACTTCTAGGAAGCTTTTGACTATGAGCAGCGTTAAACATTAGTCAGGAAATTACACCCGACACTCAACTTCTTATCTTCATTAATTAACAATAGAACTCAATGAACAGAATTGTTAGGGGAAATAATTGTTAAGGGTCCCACTAGGGTCCTCTGTAGCGCCAAATTATCACAAAAAACCAAATACTTTTTGCTTTAGCAGCATGTTAAAAAAAAATTAGACTACAATAATTAATAATAACTTATTACTTTCTTCTTTATTCTAATATTACTTCTTTATTAACAAAATGTACAAAATCATAATATCACAAAACCTGTTGTCGTATCACTGAATCGTTTGCTGATCTTTGATATCCAAGACAGGGTTAATTTAAGTTTGGGACTAGTGTTTGAATAGGAAAGTATTTAAGCAACTGGTAAGTGAGCTCCTTGGGGTTGGAAACCATTTTTGTCAGCGCGATAGGTGACCTTGTAGATGACGCCATCGGGGCCTGGGTATTCGAATTCTCCAATCACTACGAGACTTTCGTTGTCAGTACCAGCGTTTTCTAAAGCACCTTGTTCCTGTTGGACAATACCGTTGGAGCCTTCGAATCTGAAATAAAATTACAGTTATTATAATCATAAGGCTCGAACAGAGAAATGGTAGGAGGTAGTTTTATGCTGTACTGCATCTGTATTTTAAAATTTTATAGTACTCGTAAGAATAGAACCCAAATTAAAGAACATTTAGAAACAAGTGTTCGGTAATAAGGGAAGAAGCAAATGTTTGTGAAGAATAACCCATGAATAGACTAGTTACTTCTAATATATTGATTTTAGATTACACTATATTAACGATGGTAGATACAGTTAATAATGAGAATAAAACTTACCCATAGGTGTATCTGCCAAGTCCAGCGTTGTCGCTCTCATAACGGAGGATAACAGCCCGACCGTCAGGGTTTGTTATGATCAGACCAGCGGGAACAGGAACTGCGGGCAGTGCCGCGGGGGCGGCCAGGGCGGCGGCTACGATGACGGCGAATACGATGAACTGTTGACGAATATTACATTTAGTGCAATCAATTAAAGTACAGTACAAATTAAATTATAATCGACAATAATTGAACTTGTTAAATTAATTAATTTATTAAACCTCACTTTTAAAACATACCGATTTCATTTTGATGGAGTTTGTTGTTTTTTGTAAGCACGTTATTGTGTGAATGACTACAAGACGAGAAAGATGCAGTATTTATACTAAATATGCAAAATTTTTAAAAGTGTAATTTACATATTATATATGTCAATTACCCTTGAGAATAAACTTATAAAAATACGAGATCACAAAATAGCCTTTTTAAGAGACAATGCCTGGCTGTATTGCAATCAAAATGGCCGACACAATCGAGGAGTGACCTATCGCTTATGCCGCCACAAAGTGACAGATGTGCTGTCGTGTTTCGTGCGGTTTGTGTGTTTCCGGTAGCTCATTGTAGGGAAGGATGAAAGACATGACACAGACACACACACACACAAGACATATATTTATAACATTTATGTAGATATTACGACCGTCGATTTTCAGCAAGTCTCCGACTGCTCATTACCTACTCACGAATTAACTCTATCACGACACCAACGCTACAAAATATTTGCAAGCCGCATGCATGCATGTAGACGAATTGGGCCGGCACGACCGGGAAATTGCCCCTCGCTTACACGGGACTGGCGTAACGTGACAGCTGTGCTGTCGCATTTCTTTCTGTGTGTAAGTAGCCAGTGGCCTATGGAGGTGGGAGGAAGAAGGAGCCGTGGAGGCCGTGAATATGGCTCAGCCTACTCGTTTGCCCCCTTATACTTTAATAAAATGTGTTTAAAATAGTAGTGTATCCGTATTACATACAAGGCTGATTAAAGAACTCCAAGTTCCACCGCCACCACCTAGATGTCCCAAAGTATACAACTGTGCGTTTCAGGCGCAATTTCTTTCCAAGCACAACATCACTTTGGAACGAGCTGCCACAGTCGGTATTTCCGAACCTATACGACCTGGGGTCCTTCAAGAAAAGAGCTTACTCATACTTGAAAGGCCGGCAACGCGCCTGCAAAGCCTCGAGTTTTGCAGATGTCTATGGGCGGCGGTAGTCATCTACCAACTGCTCGTTTACCCCTTATCCTATAAAAAAAAAAAAAAAAAAAAGCGGAGAGACGTCAAATAAAATGACGCAGTATGATCATCTTCCATCGTCAGCTGACGATCGAAGATGATGGAACTTTTACACGTAAGAATAAATAATCTGCATCTTGTGCATCTCTGTTCAATAAATGGAAAAATGTATTTTTTTTTCTAACACTTAATTAAGAGCCGGTGGTATAGATAATTAAGGACGTTAAAAAAAACTTTTTTTAACGTCAAAAAAAACTTTTTTTTAACGTCAAAAAAAACTTTTTTTTAACGTCCTTGTATCTTATTCTATACTACTGTATCACTAACGGATTATTTCTACTTTGAAACACAAATGCGAGTTGGAACGCATACTTAGCTCGTAAATGGCTCGATATCTTTAACTAGCTGTTCCCCGCGGTTTCACCCGCGTTTAATTTATAAGAACTCCACGTAAACGTCAACACCTTATTTCATCCCCTTGAGGAATGAATTTCTAAATAGCCTTTCTTAGCGGATGCCTATGTCATAACATCTACCTGCATGCCAAATTGCAGCCCGATCCGTCCTATGGTTTGGGCTGTGCGTTGATGGATCACTCAGTCAGCTTTGAGTTTTATATACTACATTAGGGTTGCCATCCGTCGTTTTGTCCTAGTTTAGAGGGCGTCCGGGGAGCGTCCGGGCGGGGTTTTATTTGTAGTCCGGATTTTAATTTGATTGATTTTTGATTTTTTAATGATTGATTTGATTCAAAAAACTAAGACTAAAAATTTCAAATTTTGGAAGAAATGTTTATGGTTACTGGAAGTATTTTTTTTAAAGTTCGTCAATTAGTTTAAAATAGCATTAAAATAAATAATAATTGATTTATGACCATTAAAGCTATATTTTATTCTTCTGAGTATCTTATGAAAAATACTATTTTCTAACGTCTGGGTAGGAAGCTCCGAAATCCGAGGTTCTTACGTGTCTTGTCCTAGTTGACAGATTTTTAAGATGGCAACCCTATACTACATGGACGCGGTAAGTTGGGACCTGGCGAGAATGCGAAGAATGCTCTCTAACCCCGCATTTCCTCCGATGTCGCCCTAATATGGCGACATCGGGGATGGTGCGGGAGTAGAGAGCGGGGAATGGATTTTTGCCAGGTCCCAACTTACCGCGTCCGTGTAGTATATAGATTATCTATTTCCAGAAAATAAAATGAAATACTTCCTTTCCACTGAACCGCCGAAAATCCCCAAATTGTACGAAAGATGATGGCGGATCTGTCGCATTATGCAGGTGTCGTGTGTGCAGGTAACTGGGCTTGGCCATTTCGCTTGCAATGAAGCATGACTGCGTCGTATAAATGCTATTTTTATAAGTTTTTATTTAGTTTCATCTATCCAGATGTTTGTACTGCTGTCGGTTGTAATCGAATTTTGCAAGCTGAATTTCACCAACTTCCAAGTTATCTATTGAGTTGAAATTTGGCATGTATCTTTACTACCCGTGGCAACGCAACTATATAAATTTAGTTTTGTAAATAATTAATTCAATATGGCTGTCGTAACAAAATGGCGGGGTATGTATTTGAAAACAAACTACCCAATATGGGCATCAAATGAAAGGACTTAACTTGTAGAATACACATTGTAAAAAACTCCAAGCCTAGACGGCCGCCAGTACAAATGGCGGGGTGGGTACATATTTTTTCCGACCAACCCAATATGGGTATGAAATGAAAGGGAAACTTCTAATACTTTAGTGCTAGATGGTAACCAGGGTCTAATGATGGAGCTGGAAGATGTTCATAGGAACCCGGTAATTAAACAACGCAATCCCATCCCCCCATAAATAAAAGCGTTTTACATTATTGGCAAAAAAAAACATTTAGATAATCTTTTTTTAATTTGTTACTACTTCACATTGTGAAAGAAGTAACAAATTAAATTTATTTTATTTATAAAAATTGTGTCCGTGATAAGGACGCAAATATTGAATGAATATCTACCGGTTTAAATTATTTTCAACTTTTTAGTTAATTTTATTAACAAGTAATAAAAACTTGTTTTTAAAAGTTGTTTTTTCTTATTTTATTTAATCTGGTTTTAATAATGTTATTCTCAGGGGTAATTTACATATATCGTAATTTGGAAATTAGTATTGAAAAAAGTGCATATTTACTATAAATACTGCGCCTTCGTCTTCTCAAATTCATTCCCGCGATTAATGGCCACAGTATGTTACAAGTAAGTATTAGAAATCGCTGGAATAATAGGCATTGGGGCATTCTTCACAAATGCTGGATGCCTTATTACCGAAGACTGGTTTGGTAGTCAAATCCTTTAGGCTGCACAGAGAGAAATACATTGGAAATGATGCAGTTATCTCTCTCCTCCCTCTACCTACACCGGAATCTCTTACACCACATGAAACGCACTTACTGGCTGTTTATTATTGGTATATATGGTTTATGGTATTTGTGGTATTGTTTAACCAAAATTTACCTGTGTCGTGATGGCATATTTGGCTGCAGTTTAGTATAATACTACCTCCTAATCTAACGCCTTCTGAGAATTTTATAATTATAATAACTGTAACTTTATTTTAGATTCGAAGGCTCCAACGGCATTGTCCAACAGGAACAAGGTGCTTTAGAAAACGCTGGTACTGACGAGGAAGGTCTCGTCGTGATTGGACAATTCGAATACCCAGGCCCCGATGGCGTCCTCTGCAAGGTCACCTACCGCGCTGACAAAAAGGGTTTCCAACCCCAAGGCGCCCACTTACCAGTTGCTTAAATACTTTCCTATTTAAACTCTAGGCCCAAACTTATTCTAATTTCCTTCTTGACGTCACAGATCAACAAACGATTCTGTGATACGACAACAGGTTTAGTCATATGATTTTAAACATTTCGTTAATAAATTATTGAGTTATTATTATTTTTAATCGAATTTTATTTTTCTGAACATGCTACAATCTGTATTTTTTTCGCTTTTTTATAAGCAATCTATTTTTTGAGACAATATTTCCAAACTGTATCGGATTGTAAATACTGAGGATTAATAAGTTTTACTGCTATTAGTAAGTTACGTAGATGATAGGAGTTAACAGTTGGACGAGTACTAAAATTAAAATATTGTACAGCTTTATTTTAAAAACAATAACGATAAGGGAACATTTTAATTCAAATAGTTTCTTCAGTTTCTTAATACATTTACGTATGATACCTAGGACTGGCCCCTAGACCTATGCCGGACTCGACACTCAGTGCAATGCCGACTAAGCCCCTGCGAATGCCTTAAGCCGTTATAATTGGAAACATGCATTGGGGCAGTTTCCCATCCTGACTCGTGGCAGCAATACTCCAAAAGAGAGAGAGAGAGAGAGAATTTGTCCGTGATCAGACACGCCAGTTGTCCCAATCCACGCCGCCATCTGCTGATTCAGAGGGACGGGTGGAGGACTGCCCAGCTGAGCTGCTCTTAGTCTGGCCTCTACCACCAGGCCTGTCCGGTATGGGTAATTAAATTGAAACCTTTTTTTTGGGTGACACAGGGGAATACCTTTACGTATCCCAGATGGCTCAACCGGATACAGTGTCGGGCTCGGCAATTGGGTTGCCCCTACCGACTAAACCTCTGTGGATGCCTTCAGTTGTTATAATTGAAGTACCCCGGATCAACAACAGGGTCCCTCCAGCGACAGGCTGACCTCGGTGAAAAGGGCAGACTTCTCTTCCTTAAGAACTGTCCTTTGGTGCCTTTAAAGAGTCTCTACTCCAACGTTGAAACCGTGCAATGGGGTCAGGTTCCCATCTTGACATTTGGTCTCAATGCTCCAACAAAGCATACTACGCTGGTCGTCCTAATCCACGCCGCCATCTGCTGATTCAGGGGGACTGGTGGAGGACCTCCCAGTTGAGCTGCTATAAGACTGCCCCCAAGCCTTTCCGATATGAATGGCCCTGTCCGGCGAAGCCTTGGGGATCATAGAGGCACGCAAGCCCCCCTACCACGACAAGGTGGCAGCATTGGGGGATTTTAATTTAAACCTGTCTAGCATTAGACACATTTAGCCTTCGAACTATTTCGTGGTAAATTATTAATAACATTGAGAGAGAATTATTTACCTTATCCATCTGCTATGGCTTATTTATTAATAAAATACATACTGTCGTCGTATAGAATTATCTCTTAATTTTCTTTATGTAGATATTGGAATTCGTTTATATAATTGTATTACAAAAAGAAATGGCACCGCCCAATATGTACCCTTCCCGGTAGAATTCTTGTTCTTTGAGTTTTATTTTCA
>LUGF01052345.1:232543-265022 GCA_001625245.1 Calycopis cecrops | reverse complement strand
ATTAAAATATAGGATAGGAATGCGTGAAGCGCCAAAGCAAGATATTATGAATTTAAGAATAGTGGAATGAGAACAAAGGAAACAAATAGTACTTACGTAAAAAGTATATTATAGATACCAATGGTACACAGAACAAGAAAGCACAGAGATAGAAAATAGCACATAAAAGATGATATGAAATTACAATGATAAAATATGTACAATGACAAGCAAAAAGCGATGTTAGGCACGGATCAAATTAGCAGGGACACAAGCGAGACGTTTAGGATTCTAAAGCGGAGTGACGCGGCATCGAACATTCTCCGCGCGCGAGCCGGTCGCCCGCTGGACCGGTTTTTGAGGTCGTCCACTTATTAAGCGGCGGAGCGATAAGCGTAGCGATTTCATGATCATCATCATCATCGGTGTGTCGCTACATATATATATACATATACATATATATATAGTGTATTATATAGTACATTCGTGTATGTGAAGCAATGGAAATACACATACAAAACTTCAATCCAATCGGCGGCGTTTAGTGGTTGACATACCGACAGCAGCTCCACCTACCGGATCCAATTGTATTTTTAAGCATGCATGAAACCATTAAAATAACCATATAAAGTTTTAACCTTATCGGTTCAGCTCTTTAGAAGTTTACCCGTTTTCCCGTGGTAAAAAATAACCAGTCATGTTGATCTGTGATAATGTAGCGTTCACATGGTGAAACAATTTTTGACATCGGTCTAGTACTTTCGGAGCCTATTCATTACATACAAACACACACACGCACACACACAAACAAATATTTCTGCTTTTTAATATTACACTGTAATCTTTGCTTTATACTACACTATAGTACACTGTAATCTTTGCTTTATAGCGGATCCCCTTTAAGTATTATCAGATGATGAATTAAATTTCTAAATCAGCTCGTATAAGCTTTTCGGTTCCGAGGTAG
This sequence comes from Calycopis cecrops, assembly GCA_001625245.1. Taxonomy (NCBI): domain Eukaryota; kingdom Metazoa; phylum Arthropoda; class Insecta; order Lepidoptera; family Lycaenidae; genus Calycopis; species Calycopis cecrops. Next base: position 264,076 of record LUGF01052345.1, on the reverse strand, counting down.
CATAGAAGTCCGTAGGTTTGTCTTTTTTTAAATTACTTTAGTACAAATATTTTTTTTTTGCCGAACAATAAATGAGAAATAAAATATTAGAATTAAAATGAAATAATTTAATTCAAATAAATAAAACTTATCCAAAAAGGTTAATTGAGAGGTAAACTTAATTGACAGCCGGTAATAAAGATAATGGACAAAAATTTGATGGATCATCTATACAACCTTATTAAACCGGATTTAAAAAGACGCAATAAATACCTACTTCAGAGTGCTTCTTAAGTCAGGAAATAATCCAAATACATTTATTATACATTTATTTTATTTTAATTAACAAGGAGCAATTATGTTCATGATTGATTTTGATAACTGTTATAGATAATATGTCCTACAAATTGTTTTTTTTTAATTATTTTTTCACGGTGTTTTATTACCTCTAATATGTCAACGAGACTGGCGTAAAGTGACAGCTGTGCTGTCGCGTTTCGAGCGGTGTGTAAGTAGCCGGTGGCCCATGGAGGTGGGAGGAGAAAGGAGGACAGCGCATCTGTATAACCTCTATGCGGATGTTTGTTGGCGTCGGTAGTCATGAAAATGGCTCCGGCTTCTCGTTTGCCCTCCTATATCGTAAAAAAATAATAATTATAAAAACAAACAAAGTGTGTGAAAGAATGGCACTCTTTCATAAGAAAACCTAACTTTGCTGATAGATATTAGAACCGAAGACTTGATCGACATTGACATCGATTTGATTGACATTGACGTGATCATTTTGCGAAGTTCCTAGATTACGATCATGAAACCAAGTACTGCGTAGAGGATCACTCTAAATGGCATTATACCATTACCAATTATTTGATTCCTCATTAAAATAACAACATTGCCATTCCTTGGATCCAATTTTGCTATCGTGTGGGTAAGTTATACTGTTTGTAAAAACGGCTAGAATTAATAAAATCTTTCAAACCGGTTTGAACTACCTCATAGGAATTGAATCTCATTACTTAGAAGTGACGATTACGAAAAATGACAATATCCCCTAGCAATGTCCGTAAGTATGGCGAATAAGACAAAAAATTAAATTTTTATATGACCTCGTTATCAAGAGGACAGGATCTGACGGTGAGATCCAGAAAAAGGCAACTCACTAATTGTGTAAATATGAAAGTGTTTTTAGCTCCTTCCTTAAGTTAATAAAATATTTAAATACGTCGATATTTGATGGAATAAATAATTAAAGACCCTTTAAAAGGTACCTCACTTTTTAGGTAGTTCTTTTCTCACCAAATCTTGCGATGGAATACTAGGAAAACAGAAACCTACCCTCAATAGCTGAATTTAACCCACTTGCAATTATCCGTTTAAGATAAAATTTGGTATCCATTTATATACTCTTTGGTACACATATTTAGCTTTTTCTTGCTGCGGTAGCGTTCAACTCGGTTTATTCTTTTTGTGGAAGAAAAAATATTAAATACATTGTAATAAGATACATTGAAATTAGGTATAAAATCGGTTTACAAATTAAGCTTTTGAAAAATGTTATTTATGAATCAAGCTTTGAAAAAATAGGGGCATTCAGAATTACCGTACAAACGGATTATTTAAATTCTTCCCTCCATTGAGCCACCGAAAACACACAGACTAGCTGTCACACGGCCGAGATATCGTGTGAGGGAAAGATAATATCCCGGACCACTTCGGTTGCAGTAAAGCATGGCATTTGATCTGGTTTTTTTTAATACTATTCTCAAGGGTGAAATCCATATGTCATATGTAAATTTGTCTTAAAAAATTGTGCATATTTAGTATAAATATTGCATCTTCGTCGACTCATATTCATTCACACGATTGCTTCCTAACAAGAAACAACAAAGCCTATCAAAATGAAATCGGTAAGTTCTGAAAGTGAAGGATAATCGTTGTTTATATCTAGTAAATTTGTATTGTACTTTAATTGATTGTGCTAAATGTAATGTTCGTCAACAGTTCATCGTATTCGCCGTCATCATCGCCGCCGCCCTGGCCGCCCCCGCGGCACTTCCCGCAGTTCCTGTTCCCGCCGGTCTGATAACAAACCCTGACGGTCAGGCTGTGATCCTCCGTTATGAGAGCGACAACGCTGGACTTGGTGCATACACCTATGGGTAAGTTTTATTCTCATTATTAATTATTTCCATCATCATCAATATCGTTATTATAATAAAATGGCTACAGTATATTACAAATAAGTATTAATATTCGCTAGTACAATAGTATATTCCTGGGAAGAAGGGAAATTTTCTTTCTTCAGTCTAAAGGAGTTGAATCAATCAATTTGTATATTGTGCATCTCTCTCCACCTTCTACCTCCATCGGAATCTCACAAACCGCACGAAAAACGCTTGACGCTGAAATCGTCTAAGCAAAAGGTAACTCTCAAGTCTTGGCAGCTTTTTTGTCTCCAGTGCAGTTTGATACTACCTCCTAATATTACTCCTTCCTAGCATTTTATGATTATAATAACTATAATTTTATTTTAGATTCGAAGGCTCCAACGGCATTGTCCAACAGGAACAAGGTGCTTTAGAAAACGCTGGTACTGACGAGGAAAGTCTCGTCGTGATTGGACAATTCGAATACCCAGGCCCCAATGGCGTCATCTACAAGGTCACCTACCGCGCTGACAAAAATGGTTTCCAACCCCAAGGTGCCCATTTACCAGTTGCTTAAATACTGACGAAATGAAAACTGTCCCTCACTTCTCCATTTCCTAGTAAAAACTGTAATTGATAATGTGACTCTGTCATATTTTGAGATATAATTTTGTACATATATGTAATATAATAAAGTCAAAGTAATTGTATTTTTTTTACCATCTGTGCCTTACCACCGTCCACATATTTTTACTTGCTATTCCTGTGTTGCCAAGAACAGTAGTGGTTACAACCTGAGAGCAAGCTTGAGATTTATGCTATCAGTTCTCTGCAGCTGTATCTGGCTGGCACGAATACTTTGATCGCATCGAAGTAGCGCATCTACATGACCGGAAAACGATCTTATTTGGATTGCTCTGCAGTTAGTACAAGAAATGATCAGAAGAATATATGAGGACAATGAAGTTATGCCTGTATCCCTTGAAAGTCAAATCGTGCACCAAAACTACAAAGACTTCTTAAAGTCACGTCAAAAGTCTGGGTAGCCAAGTAAATCCCACCTATACAGCTTCACGGACATATATTTGTAACATAACATGTGATGTTTAACATTAAGCTTTTTTAATACATTAATTTTCAGAAGATTTACAGAAACCATGATCTCGAGTGGGCGGCCTATTCGCGGCCATGGTTGCTGGCTTTGGAAATGTTCGCGTTAACTTAAGACAAAAGATTACTACTTACTATAATTTTACAAAATTTTCAGCTTTTAAATTTTTGGTATAATATGCTTTTGATTGATGCATTAATTATGTTCTTTCTTTGAAAATAGGGAAATGTTATTATTTATATATTATGTCTTATTAATATCTCTAGTAATATTACTAATACGTACTATTAAACATTATGGTACGTTCACGTCATATAGGTACTAATCTTAATTTTTTTTGTACAAAATTACTAGTGTTGTTTTTTCTCATTTGATTATTATTTTAATCTAATAATTATATTTATAGAAGTTTATTTTTAAAAGTGAGTATGAACGAGTATAAATATCTTTTAAGTATTTTGATAATAATTTGTAATTTCATCATTATTTTGGCGTGTGTTATTGTTTTTTTACAAAAAACCTTTTCAAAAAGTGTAGCTGAAATTTGGCACAAATATTACTTACAAAAGATTGATTCAGATAGTATAGATTTAACGGGAACAGTATATAAAAATCGTTATCGTTTGCCTAAATTTGATCACGTTAAAATTTTCTTCGATTGATGCACTAAAGTGGTATAAGTCGGTATAAATACCGACTGGAATTATGGAAGTGAGGCATCCGTCTCGAGATGCCGAAACGCACTATTACATAATTTGTAATTAAATACAAAATTAATATAATAATAATTAAATATACATAATATTTTGTTTGAAAAATTATTATTTATTGGATAAAATATGCTATGCATATTAATGACATCAAAATGATATGTCATGGTTTTACGCATAGTAATTAAGGACCAACGAAGATTTATCTACAAAACATGCTAAGAACAATTACTCAAGATCGGTATCAGCCATATCAGGGGCACCCGGCAACAAAAAGTTGTCATCGGGTGTGACTCAGTACCTGACCGCGACATCCTTGGCACAGCGCTAAGAAATGAAAACATGGCACTAAAGGTGACCCAGACCCAAAACCGGAGATCTGTGGGATTGTCGTAGAGGTTGACCCCTACCTGTGGAAGACTCTTGTGGGCCAGAAAGTAACGCTGGGCTACCAAATCGTCGAATCCTACGAATAAAGGCGCAACTGCAAAATGACAACTTTTCAGGAGAAACATTTTTTTGTATCATGTCTACCACTAGTTACTTTTACAATGGAATGGAAGTTTCAAAAGGCTGTTGTATAAAAAGTAAAAATCGGTAAGAATATTTGAGTATTTTTGTTATTTATATTTATTTACAAATAGTATTTATTCCACCTCATCCTCATCGCTGCTGCTGTTTATGTTGTCTGAGGCTTGGTCACGAGGCAAGCATTTAAAATAAAGATGAAACTCTTTAGGTATAATCTTGCTTTCATATAAATAATATGTTAGATCTTTAAATGTGTAATTTTTTATGACATGACATGACATGCCTGCATTATGTCTACTGCCGCATCATTAGCTCTCCTCTCTCTCCTCTCTCTTGTTTTCCTTTTTATTGTCGTTATTATTTTGCACGCTTCATTCAGTTGATATTTATACTTTATAGCTGCGCATCGCAGTAGTACAGTACAGTCTCACGCGCTTAAATTTCGATCCCGTGGAAAATAGAAAGTCATCCCATGGCATCTCACAGGAACATTTTTTCGGGATAAAAGCTATCCTGTGTTGATTTAAGTTACCTTCTATCAAATTTCATGAAAGTCGGTTCAGCCGTTTCTGCGTGAAGGAGTAACAAACAAACTAACAAACATACAAGCTTTCGTATTTATAATATTAGTAGGATTTCGTTTCTTTGTTAATGTGGACTTCTTTAAGTTTGCTCCAAGGAAAGTTTTCGTTATTATCATTTTTTGTCCAATTTTTGTCTTCTAGTAAAATGTGAAAGTCTATAATATCATTTATTGACATTTCTTTCACTCTTTATGCCTTTTTTTATAGTGGGTTATCCTCATGGATATCCAGCCGCCCGGGGTGGCAACTGGGTTATGCCGGACTTATACCGGCTAAACCCCCACTGTGCTTTCTCCTCGCACCTCACGACGGGAACACGGGCACGCTTTCGCACTCATCCGCTAACCCGCCGGTGCCTGGCCGCTCCCGCAGCCCGTCCACGTCGAGCATGGAGCTCCCCTTCAACAGTAAGGCGCGCCAGAAAACACTAAGGCGCGCCTTACGTCCATGGCCCCCATTCATAGGGTGAAAGGCCAACCCCGAGACCGCCACCCAGGGGCCAACCATTAAGCGGCCGCAGAGGACAGGGAGGACGGCGACGACACACCACATCTCCTCTTCCTCTGCAGCCACACCGCCAACGCATTAGACGGTGCGCCCCCGTTCGGTCGCGGGAGACAAGACGTACGTCAACAACACACCGAGACATCTCTTCTCCCGCGACCCCTCCTGGATGCAGAGGCCAGAAAACTCCGATCCCCGCACGGCCAAGCCCACTCGGAGCGTCCCTCCAATTAAACGGCCGCAGAGGATAGGGAGGACGGCAACGACACACCGCATCTCCTCTTCCTCTGCGGCCCCACCGGCAACGCATCGAACGGTGCGTCTCCGTTCGGTCGCGAAAGGCAGGGTGGACGACAACGACACACCGAGACACCTCTTCTCCCGCGACCCCTCCTTCATGAACGCATCCAGAGCGGGCCCAAGGCCAAGCCCGCTCGGAGCATCCCCTCCTGGGATCCCTCTTGGTTCACCGTGGTGGGTCAAGCCACGGTTACTAAGCCCCCTCACCACGAAAAGGTGCAGATTGGTCGAGGGGAACTCTGTATGTCTACTTGATATATTTGATGACTACCGCGTACCGACGTTCATGTTCGTTCGCATAACAGCTTAACAAATGCGTTACCCTTCTTCCTCCGTCCATTTTTTTTATATAATAAAATACTACCTGCATATACAAAAACAATATAATAATCTTGTTCTAAATGTTTTAGTAAATATGACATTAAAATAAATACTTCTTTTTCAGTTCCTTTTGGTATCGGAGATTCTTTCCCTTCATAATAACTAAAAATAAAAAAAATTTAAGCTTGCTAGTCAAACTATATATTAACTTTATTACAGCTTTAAGCAAAAAACGCATGCATTATTTCAGCACGAATAATTGTTAAAACAGCCCTAACCGACACTAGGGCATTTAACTTTCTTTTTCCCATAAAGTAAAATAACATGTAGAATGCAATATTTTATATTTTATAATTTATAAATTAAGGAAAAAGCTGTAAACTTAATAGCTTTATGCAAACAAACTGCAAAATATTGCAAAAAACACCAAAGAAAAATATTATACGCAGAATAAGGCCACAAGAGCATTTAGGGCTAACAACTCTTTATAATATTACCACATGACGTTTCCGTGGAAGAAAGTCACTGATGTAATAGCGCCTGTTATCTACGGAGTTTACAAAATTACGTAAAAAAGAGTACAAACATTTATTAACATTAAGTTACCTTAAACTGAATGAAGCTTTTGTACGTTATAATCTTCTAATATTTAATAATCTCTTAATATTTCATTAAATATATATTAATATATTGTAGATTCGGTATATACTGTCACTTTTTAGTGGAAATTTAAAAGTAATTAGTATAAATTTATATTACGTACTTTCACAACTTCCAAGTTATTCATTTAAGTATTTACTTTAGGTACATAAAACTGTTTTAACTATTTATCATCACGTAATAATTTCTCATCATCATTATTTAATATCATGTACCTTTAATGGCGGTTAATAATAATGTTAGGAAATCAAATCTTGAATACAAAATAATATTTATGTACTTTGTGTATTTTTATTTTTGTTTTCATTACAGCCTGTTTTATATTTTTACAGTAATAATCCAACTAGTTTCTGTCTCCGACGCTTCATTTTAATTTACGTTAACACTTGCTATATCTCCAAAATAAATACTATAATATTTATTTATTCATATAACAGCGAGTTGAACAATTCTAACGCGTGACCGCGGAAAACTGGCGTACTGGCGCGTGTGACTCCTCATCTCCCTCAGACTGTCATGTTTTCTCTTTCACTTCCAGCGAAATAGGCCACTGTGACTGCTGTGGCTGTTTTCGCCGGATGATTTTAAAGACAGCAACAGTGGCTATTTTTAAAACATGATTTCTGGATTGAAAAAAAATGTTATCCTGTTATTTCTTTTATGCATATGTCGCAGTCGGATTGTATAATCCGCCGTATTACATTACGGCTAGCCATTTAGAAAAACAGGGCCGTTTTGCAATGCGGCGGGTCAACGCTTAGCCGGATCGAATACGGCTAGGCCAAACTCCGCCAGAAAGTGTTCGCCGCGAAACGTTATTCAATATGGCTAGCCGTAATGTAATAGTCCGTGTCATTATTCGCCTCATTGACAGAATATAGTTCCCAATTTTAACACTCGCGGCGCTCACAACAACAATGGCGTCAAATAAGGAAAATGTCTCACTAGAATGCGATAAAGACATTGATTTAAACAAAGGAAACTTGTTAAATATATATGCAAAATCATACTTGGATTGGTTAGGTTAGGTTAGACTATGTTTATACACAACGAGCGAGCGAAGCGAGCGAGTCCAGTGGATTGGCACAATGAGGCTAAACGTGAGCCGCCATATTGTAGAACGTTTCTCAACGACAATCCGGCTAATCGTTGACCCGCCGCATTACAAAACGGCCCTGTTTTTCTAAATGGCTAGCCGTAATGTAATACGGCGGTTTATACAATCCGACTGCGACACATATAACTCAGAATTAGTAGTAGATTTTAAATAAGCAATAAAAATAAAAAGCCATTTCAGCCACAGTGGCTTTATTCGTAGGATACGACGAAATAATCACAGTCACCGACCAGAGCCCGGTGATCCAGTGCTTTAATTGCATGAGATTCGGTCATCTAGCAAAAGACTGCAAAGCCGACCCCACATGCGGATACTGCGCCGGATCCCACTACACCCGGCAGTGCAACAGATCAGCCCACCAGCCTTCGTGCACAAACTGTTCGACGTCAACTCGAGGAAAGACACACGATCACCCCGCCTACAGCATGTAATGTCCGGGATGGCGCAAGTGGGACCAACTGGCCAGGTCATCGGTCAATTACCACTGCTGAGGAGGGACTGCCGGTCAATATAAAAGTGATCCAGGCTAACCTAGGCAGAGGCTATGCAGCCACAAAAGAGCTGCTCCACGACGCAGAGGCCCAAGGCATAGCAATGCTGCTTGTGCAGGAGCCCTATGTGGGGTAGAAAGGATACCCGGCCACCTCGCACAGAACCATACAATCTCCAGCGCATGACCCCCAAAACCCGGTGAAATCAGCGGCTGTGATCCTGGACAATGGCCTTGTGATCACGGAAGACACGAGCTTACACAGCCCCAACATAGTTGGCTTCAGAGTAGCGCTGGAAGGGTTCACTATGGGGGTTATTAGCGTTTACCTAGAGGGGACGAAGGACATAGAGCCCTACCTGGACCGCTCGGAGAGCCTCCATGAAGAAAACCTCCTCTTGGTTGGTGACATCAACGCCAAGAGCGTCTGGTGGGGCTGCGACGCGGACGACGACCGGGGCCTTCTCTTTATGCAGATGGCTGCACAACTACAACTGAATGTGGTCTACGATGGAGACACCCCCACCTTCTACAAGTACAAGGGCACTCAACTGTGCACCAGCATAGTTGACGTCACAGTGTGCTCCGATTACCTGCTTCCGAGCGTAGTTGACTGGCGTGTCGACAGGGACTCTTCTGGGCTCTCGGACCACAGGAGAATTAGGTTTCCGTCTCTTCTGGAGGCCCAGTGGGGTACTTGCCAAATCCCTCAACCAGGAAATTCAACACCAAAAAGGCGAACTGGGAATTGTTCAGAGAAGCTTTCCGGGAAGGGCTGACTGCACGCAACATCTGCCTGCTCGCCATAGAGGCTGTCGTGGACCACCTGCGACTGGAAGAGATCGTGGTCACATACCAAGAAGCCATCGATGAGGCATGCCGCAGATCAATGCCACTCATCGGTGGAGACCCAAAAAGAAACACGAGCAAATGGTGGAACGTCGAACTCTCTGACCTGAAGATGCAATTAAAACAGATCAAAAGGAAAATAAAAGGCGCCAACCAAAACAGGAAACCAGTTTTGATAGAAGAATTGATCAGGGTCAAGGAGCGATATAAAACACTCATCGAGAGCTCCATAACAGACTCGTGGAAGCGCTTCTGCGAAACACAGGAGAGGGAGACTATGTCGGAAGGCGTATTCAGGGTCATCAGGAGCTGCATAAAAAGAAAAGGGGACACTCTACTCACCTTACCCTGCAACCCGGACAGGATACTGGACCCCGAAGCATCCTGCAGCCTTCTCACAGAGACTTTCTTTCCTCACGACGACCCCTCCCAGGATACGACGGGACAGGCAGAGCTCAGACGCCTGATTAGCGATGAGGCAGCGGAGCACGGCTCCGTCCCTCTCCCTTTCACCAAGGCGGAATTCGAGGCAGTGCTCAGGAAAATGAGCCCCAAGAAAACTCCGGGACCGGACGGATTCAGCGCGGACATCTGCTGCGCCGCCTACAGAGCAGATGAGGACCTTTTCGTGGCAATAATGACCAGATGCCTCTTTCTAGGAGCCTTTCCTAAGGTATGGAAGAAGGCACGTATCAAGGTCATCCCCAAGGCAGGCAAAACCGACTACCAAACCCCAAAGGCCTACAGACCTATCGGCCTGCTCCCTGTCCTGGGGAAAACCCTCGAAAAACTGGTCATCACGAGGATCCTCTGGGGGCTTGGTTCCGGCGAAAAGATAAACGCGAGACAATACGGCTTCTTACCGCAACGCAGCACTGAAGACGCACTGTTCGAAGCGGTGGAAGTCGTTAAAGACCATCTAGCGAACAAAAAACTAATCGCAGTCATATCCCTGGGCATCGCCGGTGCTTTTGATAACGCTTGGTGGCCTACAAGCCTGCATGAGCTGCGCAAGAGGGACCCAGATCCGTCACTTTACCGCGTTATTAAAAGTTACCTCTCTGACAGAAGCGTCGAAACGAGATACGCGGGCGCAGAAATAACCAAGGACACCAATAAAGGGTGCATACAGCGATCAGCCTGTGGACCCACACTGTGGAACCTACTGATCGACTCCTTACTGCAGCAGGCGGATCTCATGGAGTGCCACTTGCAAGCGTTCGCCGATGACCTCCTCATCATAGCCGAAGGCAGGACTGCTGCGGAACTAGAGGCTAAGGTCAACCCGGCACTTCACTTTATCGCTCAGTGGGGAGCGAAGTATAAGCTGGAGTTAGCCGCAAACAAGACCCAGGCGATTCTGGTCACAAGGAAAAGGAAGATTGACACTCCCCGGCTGACCATGAACAATACCCATATAAAATTTACCGACCATCTTAAGGTACTGGGCCTCACCGTTGATCGAAATCTTAACTTCATGCGGCACCTGGAAGAGACCACGAAGAAGGTGGCCGGAATCTACAAGTCAGTCAGTCGGGTTGCCAGGGCAAATTGGGGCCTAAACCCAGAAATAATAAGGATAATCTACACAGCGGTCATCGAACCCACCTTGCTATGCGCTGCTAATGTGTGCTGCTAAAGCAGACAAGAAACAGACTTGCAAGAAACTGGACACGATCACCCGACAGTTCGCTAACCTCGTGGCAAAGGCGCACAGGACATTTTCACTGGTGTCCGCCTGCCTCCTCGCCAGAGTCTTACCCCTGGACCTCAGATCCAGGGAGCGGCGGAAACTGTACCTCATAAAACGAGGAATGCCACTCCAGGAACTGCCGGGGAGAGAACTCGAGACCAGGATAAGCCCATTCTCTCTGCCCCACCCAGCCACCAGAGCACCCAGGACCTTTTCTCTAATCAACAGCTGCGACGACATGAAGGACATAAATGCACACCTCCCTCTCATCTTCACAGATGGAAGCAAAATTGAGGGGAAGGTGGGCGGAGCAGTCTCTTACTGGGGGGACGGGAAAGAAATAGGAAAATCAAAGTTCTCTCTGCCTGACTATTGTAGTGTCTTCCAGGCGGAGATGGTCGCAATCTCCAGAGCGTTGATGCAAATGAAAAGGAGAAACTGCCTGAGGAGAGCTGCAATAGTCAGCGACTCCCGGTCGGCCCTACAAACAATCACCGACCTAAACCGAACCGAAATCACTGCCGTCGAGGAGCTAGGGGGCGAAGTATACTTGTATTGGGTCAAGGCCCACGCCAACATTGAGGGCAATGAGCGAGCCGATGAGTTGGCCAAGGAGGCTGCCCAGAAAAGTGGAAATTCCAGACACGCATACGAGTCCTTCCCCCTCTCCTATGCCATCCGCGACATCAGATGCGACACCACATCACAATGGCAGACCAGGTACAGTGAGTCTACATCCGGGGCAGTCGCCAGACTATTTTTCCCAGACGTCCAGTCGGCTTACCGAACACTGAGAAAAATAAAAATGGATAACCGCACGGCGCAGCTACTAACAGGTCATGGGGGCTTAAGATCATACCTACATAAAATGAAACTTGCATCGACCCCCCTCTGTGAGTGTGAAGAAACTGAAGAAACCGTGCCCCATGTGATACTGGAGTGCCCCAGATTCGCCATAAAAAGACATGAGTGCGAGTGCAAAATGGACAGCGACATTACAGCTACAAATCTACCGTCACTCATATCGAACGACCTGCACAGAGAAACATTCATGAACTTTGCAAGGGAGGCGATAAGAGTCGTGGGCAAGAAAAATGGAGCCAAAAATTGAACAAAACATCCAACCTAATATATTTACTAATTTAATTTTAAGTTAAATTTCAATATTAATTTACTTTTAATTTTAATAACATTTTTATGTCAAATTTTATTATTAAGTTTTAATTGAATGTTAATTCTATTATTATTCCTGCATGAACTGTATATTCTAGCATGTAACTGAAATAGTAATGTAACAAAAGCATGTAAAAAAAATAAAAACCCAGATGTATTCATTTATTTATCTTATATGTATTTATGTATTTATAAATCCTTCTACTCCTTCCTATCCCCTCCCCTCCTAGGAATAGGACTAGGTCCCAACGCTAGGTATAAGGTTGGGACTTAGATAGGAAGAAATAGGACTAGGCCCCAATGCTAGGTATAAGGTTGGGACTTAGTTAGGAATATAGAAATCCGTTCTTGGCGGAACGGACGCGGTACTTCTTCATAGATATAAAGCATAATACACAAAAGTTCACATAAACATCAGGCACAATCGCTGCGCCAGCGAAGGCGGCGATAATTAATTTAACTCTCACAAAAAAAACCGTGGATATTGGAACGATTATTTATCGAAACACTGGAAAAAAGTCGATCATTGTTCTGCGCAGTTTCTTACTAGTCGCGGCAACATTAGAAGCAAACTTCTTGTTTTTAATCTAGTACCATGTGACTACTCGAAGATGACGAATACGATCTAACCGCACGTCACGTACCTATAGTCAGAATGTTATTTTTTTGTAATATGATCGATGTGTATACTGAATTGACCTCGTTGACAACGTGAAGAACTTCCGAGATTTCATAAATATTCCTGGATCAGCAAATAAATGTAGCTCAACAATTGTATTGTAATTTTTTATTTAAAAAAAATAAATGTTGAAAATTTTTGTTAATTTTCCTTCCTTACGCCGTAGATCTCATTTTTATCTATATCACAAACCACGTGTAAAGTACGTGGAAGAAGAAATACATTTGTATATCCAAATTCCCAGATATTTGATTCAATATATATAAGTTTCGGCACTTTCCTTTTTTAGAATAAACAAAAAATAATCATATTTTGCGCCTTACACATTAATATTGCGAAATTTATAATTGATTTAATATTCCATGGCTATAAGAAGATTCTTAGGCGCGATCTTGTACTTTAGTTCTAATTAGTATTATTAATGATCGTTAGTAGATCGAAATTCAATCTAAGTGAAACTTTTTTGTGATTGACAACTATAGGTATACGTAGTAATAATAACTCAATGATTCTGCATTAAATTAATTGGAGCATTAAGTGCATGCCGTAGTGTAAGTTTCGTTGGCAGGCAGTTGTTAAGGCAAATGGCAAAAAAAACGGACCCTTATAGATTAGTCATGTCTGTTCGTCCGTCCGTATGTAACAGCCATTTTTTTCGAAACTATTAGGCCTACGTAGTTGAAACTTTGTAGGTTGATGTAATCTGTAAACCGCTATATACCTACATACAGGCTCCGCCAGCGTTACCTGACATATTTGACTTGCGCAGTAACAAGCTACAACTTGTCGTAGATTGTTGACGAGAGTGTCACTGTGTTCAATACAAATGAAGGTTTAGTTACAATGGAGACCTGGACCTCGCAGCATCGAACTTTTGTCATGGATACGTTTTTTAAAAATGGTGATTCTGTGAATTACATCATCAGTGTCTTCTTCATGTCCTGTGGGGCTGAAGGTATACGGGTCCCGAGGCGAACCTTATACCCGGGCCAATACTCGCGAGGGGGAACTACCCCTCGCTGGTGGGATACGCCTCATAGAGGTCGTTATGGTGGACTGCTAGGGGGAGAAGCGCTAGTCCCCCTGCTGGTAGCTCATGCTACGATGTAGCTCTGCGGCTACTGGGTTTGGTGTGTAGTGCGTGTGGTGTGTTTCGTGCTTGTGAATGTGTGTGATGGGATAACTCTCGTCTTGCAAGCCAGACTCGGCTGCCCATCGGTCGCTGGTATAACGCGAACACAGAGTTCTCTCGGGTATTCGCGTCCGTTCGGAGGTCGCGCGTGAAGTGGGGCGAAGCCGCGCAGGTTAGCATGCGGTCCGTTATCTGCGTAGATCCGTGTAGAACATGGCAGTAGACAAACGGGCCACGAACTCACCCGCCGACTTCATCCCCAAATCGCGCACGATGGTGCAGTTCCGGATGTATCGGCCCGCCCCTGTGATCACTCTGAGGGCAATGTTTTGTTGCGCTTGTAGCCGCTTCTTTTGGGTAGGCGAGGCTAACGCGTACCAGGCGGGGGCGGCATAGGTGAAGCGCGATCGGATGTATGTCTTGTAGATCCCCATCTTGGTGTGTAACGGTAACCCGAATTGTAGCATAGGCCGCAGCAGCGCACGGGAAGCTCTCGCCAGGTTGATCTGACGATCCACCTGTGAGCCCATACGCAACGAACGGTCTATGCTACAACCGAGGTACAGCACCGGGGACTGTTACTCAAAGAAAGTTTCGTACTCACTTTCGTATCAGTCCCGGTGGGAAAGTTCCTACTCGCAATTCCATTCTGAATTGGATTCAGAATATTGGTGAGACCGGTTCTGCTTAAAAAAAAGCCAGGAGGTAGTATAAGAAGTGTTAGAACACCTGGAAACATTGAGGCAGTACGTCTTGCAATACAGAACAGTCCACGCCGATTTGCCAAACAACACTCTCAGGCTCTTGGCGCATTCTACACGATCTACACTTTCATTTTTATAAAATTGCTGTTGTTCATTTTATAAATTGGTCAAACCGCAGGATATCATGCGAAGGATATCTTTTCTCGAACTAGATGAGGGAGATTTTGGACGAAGACCCAGGCATCACGCTCCTTATGTCCGATAAAGCTTATTTCCATCTGAATGGGGCAGTAAACAAACAAAACTGTCGGTATCGGGCACAGAATAATAATAAAGAGCTGCACCAACAACCGTTGCACTCTGATAAAGTTAAATTTTGGGCTGCAGTGGCGAAATTTGGTGTAATAGGCTCTTATATCTTTGAAGAAAGTGGAAGAGCAGTCACTGTAACCTCTGAGCGCTATCAGAATATATTTCGTGAATATCTCGTTCCGGAATTACGTCGCCGCCGCCTGAGTCGTTGTCAGATTTACTTTCAACAACATGGAGCGACCTGTCACACTTCCAACGATTCAATCGCCGAAGTAAGGAGGTTATTTCAGAGAGAAGAGGAAAAGTCATATCAAAGAGAGAAGACATTGACTGGCCTCCCTGCTCGCCCGATCTCACCCCATGCGACTATTTTCTATGGGGATACCTCAAGAACAAGGTGTAGGTACATCCATAAGCCAAGCACTCTGGATGAGTTGAAAGATAAGATCAGACAAGAAATTCGTTCTATACCCCGAAACATTCTGGAGAAGTAGATGGCAAATACACACAGAGTAGATGAGTGTATCGAAAATGAGGGTCGGCATTTGGCTAACGTTGTGTTTAGGGTTTCTCTTCGAGACTTCTCGAATCGATAATTCTCAGGAAATTTTGCCTTACTCGAGACGAGAAAAAAGTGGTTGAGAAATCGAGACATCGAGAAATTCAGTAAAAAATTTTTAAAACTCTATAACGCACTTGCGCTCGCGCGCGCCTATCACGTCGTGTGTTATAATTGGCTATTGAAATGGCAGCAACAGACAGTACGAGCAATACTGGAACTGCTTTCACAAGAAGCTTGATTAAAAAAGAATTTCAATTATACGAATCAACTGGCAAAAGAACGCCAAATCTAGAATTCTTATACAAAGCTGTTTTGTCAGCAAAGCCTACATCAACAGACAAACGGGTTTTCTCCTTGTCTGGAAATTTTTAACAAAAATAAGGAACCGATTGTCAGATGAAGCAATAAGCACCCTCGTATTTTTAAAGGCTTATTTCCTTAACAACATAAAATATTGTTATTGTAATTAGCCTACGATGATTCTTAATTATTAAATTGTGTAAAGAAAAGACTGTCCATTTATAAGAAATACTTCTAACAAAAAGATTTTTTTTATTTCATCCTAATTTTTTGTAGAAATAAGTTTTATTGTAAGTAAATTTCATTGTGGTGATAATATCACCGTGATATTTTATTTGATTTTTCCTAAGAAAAATATTTATTTTAGTTAATCCTAATTGTTTGTAGAAATAAGTTTTATTGTAAGTACGTAAGTTTTATTGTGGTGATATTTTATTTGTTTTTTTCCTAAGAAAAAGATTTTTTTTATTTAATCCTAATTGACTGTAGAAATAATGATTAAAAGATCTCGCTAGAGTTTATTTCGATAGTTAAAGTCTAGAAACTAAAAATAAAAGTTGATTTATATAATAGATTGTTGCACATTGCAAAAAAAGCGTATTTTTATTGTTAAATCACACACATTTTGAAAATTTTCCATATTTCTCGATTTCCCGGGAATTCCCAGGAAATAGTGGTCGAGACTTCTCGTGATCCGGGAAATAAAAAAGGTCGAGATATGAGAAACCCTAGTTGTGTTCCATAAGTGAAATATGATACCAACAAAACATCAAACCTTACTTTGTAAACATTTCACATTCAACATTGTGAACCTTACTTTACTGTCTTCGTATTAAAATACATATTATTAACATACCTCAGAAATAGCATGTGTACCATTATTTCTAAAACCATCAGGTAACGCTGGCGGACCCTGTATTTACAAAATAAAAGTTTAGAGCGATTTGAACACTATTTTTCTTTCTTTGTCCTTAAATTACATATATTTTATACTTTAAATTTCTATAAAGTCATATTTCATACATTTAAAATATCTAGTTACTTTTTCAGCGCCGGATCCAGGGGGGTGGGGGGGGCTAGGGAGACTACTGCCCCGGGCCCCGCGAGTTAAGGGGGTCGCATTTGTCAAGAAAAAATATTGTCAGATATTAAAAATAATAAAAAATATACCTAAGTATATTCAATCATTATATTAATTATTAATTAATTATCAATAATAAAGTGCAGGAAATTTTAAGACAGAAAAGTAGTGGGTATCTCTAGCAGATTCATATTCAATATTGCCGTTTTTACAATACTTTTATATTATGTATTTATTGGGTCGTTCGGAAAGGAATTTCTTTTCTTTTTTCGTCAGTTTTGAATTTTTTTCCCGAACTTGACAAGTCGCTTAATCATGATATTATATATGTTTGGAGCTGTTGTTATAGCAAGGCTTGTATGTAAAAAAGTTCTTTTGAATCTAGTGGTTGCTAGTTAGTTTCCGTAAAATTTTTCTTATGAATTTCCGGTGGCCTATTGGAGAAAAAAAAGGGCGCAACAAGTCGAGCATAAATATTATGCAGATATTTATGGTCATCGAGTAACTAAAAGACCTGACTTCTTGACCTCATAGTATGATACACAAAAAAATCTTGAAAGTCGGTAAAATTTTAAAAATTAAAATACAGAAATAAAATTACAACTTACTAGTTTAATAACAAAATATACAAAATCATATCACAAAATTGATTGCAGTTCTATAATATCAGGGATATTGTGGAATGAGTATTTTTTTATTTAATATAAATAACTAATATTTGTACTATTTAAGCGACTGGTATGTGAGCGCCCTGCGGGACGAAACCGTTCTTGCCGGCGGTGTAGATGACTGTGTAAACGACTTTGTCAGGGCCGGTGTAGGTGTACTGTCCGCGGACCTCGATGCCTTCGTCGGGCGTTCCAGCGCCTTCTAGAGTACCTTCTTCCTGGGCGTCGATGCCGTTGGAGGTTTTGTATCTGAAAAACCAAACAAAATTATGAGCAATGAAAGGAAACACAACACAGTGCTTCTTGATCCAATATAAACCATCAGCACGATGGATTGAAAATTTTAATTTTATGTATAACACTAATCAATAATTTTAAATTAACTAAGTACTACTATTTTAGTTTCGACAGAGTATAATTGAAACTACGATAAACATGTCATCTCCGACCCGTGATCGAAGTAGGTAGCTACCTGTACTTCTTAAGGACGAACATTTTTCTGAAGTTAAAGCTACAAAAGTATATTGTTACGCTAGTGGTGCTCTGCTGATGCTCGATAGCAGTTTCAAACGATATTATATACTTAAACCTTAAATAACTAGTATAAATAAACACTTGAAATAATTAAGATATAAATCTGATTTAAACATTTACTGGAGTATTTTTAGTGTGATGCTTACCCGAAACCGTATCCATCAACACCGATGTTGTCGCTTCTTAGCTCGATGATCTGGGCATCACCGTCTGGTGTGAGGGATGCGGCCAGGGCGGTGGCGATGACGACAGCGAATACGATGAACTGTTGATGAACGCAACATTAATTACAATCCAATAAAAATCGTCAGAAGGATTCCACTGACCATCAGCCTCGTCTGTAGATCGCCACATTTATAAGACGCTTGCAGTTAAATTTAACTAGCTGTTATTAAACAAAACTATCGTTTATTATTATTAAACGTACCGATTTCATTTTGATAGGTTTTGGTGTTTCGTGTTGCAAAGCAATCGAGTGAATGATTCTGTGGTGATGAAGATGCAGTTTTTATACTGAAGACGTTGTAAGCAAGGACATGTTGTGACATTTGAACTTACTGCCATCTTCGGTCACCGATCTACAAAAGTTAAATATCCCGGTACATTTTTAGAGTTAGTTATGTGAAGGGCAAATCATGTATCGATCTGTTTTTTATACACACATTTTATAAAACCTTTAAAAACATCATAAAAATTAACATCAAATATAGTTGAGACGTGTTTTAAGTTCTTAACTGTATATCTTATTGTTAATAAAATACAGCAATTGTTGAAGGCAGTGAAAATTAGTTTTAATATAAAATTATGTAGCATACAAGTTTTAGTTCGTATTAGCTAATTGTGTGAGTTTTAAATAATGTAGAATATTTTTTTTTACAAATAAAGTTAGTCCTGTATTAATGCTCATTTCTTTTATTTTGGGCCCTACAGAAATGTATATTTAGATTTGGAGCCCTGAACGATATTTTCGGTATTAACGACTTCGATTCTACGTTACTTACTAGCTTTAGTTTCGGTAGTCATGGAATTGGCTCCGACTGCTCTTTTGCACCCCGTATACAATCATCATCATCATCAGTCGAAAGACGTTCAATGCTGGACATTGACATAAAAAAAAACTAATTTATAATCTAGAATGATATAAATACTTTTTATCCCGAAATGGAAGATTATTTCTTTTGGGATACGTTTTACACGAACCCGCGGAACACAGCTAGTACAGAGAGTATTGTTTGCCTTACATCGTCAAATAATAAAATACACATCATTGATTGGCCAATATGCTAACCGCGCAGATGAGAGTTGGCATTTATACCCGGCAATGCCTATGTGTAACGACGAAATTATGAATGCAATAGCAATAACTTTCTTATTTTTTTATACAATATGCTTTAGTCTTTCATGACTCACAAATATCCATATAATTGTTGTGTAAAGATGTTGCCCTTTCTTCTTCCTTAAGGGGTACCGTAAACTCACAAGCCACAGCATTCCTTTTAAGGCAGTCTGTAGTAGAGAGAGTAGTACCTCCCCGGTCGTGCCGAGATAATTTTGCTTCAATGCAGCATGGCACTACCTCTTAAAAATCACTTAGGATAAATAGGGTTAACGATATTTATAGAATTTTTAAAATCATAAAATATGTGATTGATTACTACACGATGCAAAGGAGAAGGACAAACGAGAAGTCGGAACCCTTTCGTAACATGCATAAGGAAAAATTGATGCAAGTATTTTTCTCATCCCCCTCAATAGACTGCCCGGTCACAAACCGCACTAAACACGTCAGAATAGCCGTCACTTGGCTCATTACATCTTTTGTAAATGAGCTCTTTAAACTGATCAAACAGTTCCTGATACATCTATACATCGTGACATTTTATTGATTGTCCTTTACTACGGTGTTATGGATAACAATTAATGATGTATCATGACATGAAAGAATGCTCAGAAGGACAGCCAACGTCCATCTTCTTCGCAAATACACCTATTATATACCGAGTGCCCTCCTTTTTCAGTGCTCCTCACATTGCATCACTGTGTATGAACATGCAACATTCTTCTCAGTCTTAGTTTATTTTTTTTTTCTTTTATTTTATGTTTCGTGTTGTTATTATATGTGTTTATTTAGTGGAGCATTGAATAAAATTATTTCTATTCTATTTCTATTTCTATTATGTGAAACTGTCCATTTTATAGTAATCAATAAAAATCTTTCTTTCTTTCTTTCAAATGAGCACGTCCGTGGAGATACCCCCGATCACATTATACCGCCACAATATGAAAGCTACATTGTCAAAGCTATTTTATACCTTTGTAGGGTGTGAACCAGTGGCGTAAGTACAGGGTGGCAAGTAGGCAAAATGCCACGGGCCCCCAACCGGATAGGGTCCGGTCAGGTGAGAATCCCAACTAAAAAAAAAGCTTCTTTATATTGGGGGGCCCATCCGATGAATTTACCACGGGCCTCGAGCGGTGTAGTTACGCCACTGGAGTGGACGGATTTTATCGCGGCTTACTTAATTATTTTACAAGCCATTTCAGAAACCATACAGCAACCATGGTCACGAGAAGATTCAGTCCATCTTTGCTGTAAAACTGTGGCAGAAACATCACAATTGTAAAATAATTAGATTGAAGTGGAAGGAGAAAGGAGGGCAGCGCATCTGTGTAGTTTCTATATGAATGTCTATGCTCGTTTGCCCCCGCCTCCCCCCCCACATACCATAAAATAATTAAATAAACCGCAATAAAAACCAATTGTTTTATTGTAATGAGTAAATATTCGCGTAAACTTGTCTTTACGCGAATATTACATATTCATTGTTGCCAAAGGATTATCACCAAAAAGGTTTATGCCATTATACCATTCCGAGAATTATAAAAATATACCTGTCTCACAATTTCTCCACAAAAATTATGTCAGTGTTCTTCTGCCTTCTACAATTATTGGCTCAAGGATTTACAATTTTCTCGAAAATGTTTGGTGCCCCTTATGTAGAATTAAGAATAGGCTCGTCGGAAACGTAATAATTATGAAAGGTAGAAAGGAGAAAAAATAAAGTCTGTCGCTAAACATCAGCCAATGATAGAACCACTTGAACTTTTATATCTAGGTTATCTTCAGTTACGTATTTTTCTTTAAAAATTATATTGCGCTTACTTTTGTGGCAACCTGGAGATGTACTAGATACATCAGTCGCCAACAAAGATAAAAATATTGTGGTCCGAGAGTAACATAAGTAATCGTTGCACAAAGTATACCTGTAGCCATCAGAACTGAGGTATCATCCTGCCCTAGAGTCCTTGGTAACACAAGCCAAATATGCACTATGATATTGCGATTATACAGACCCCATTGATGATGACCACCCTCGATCTCTATAATCGGAGTCCATGATTATCAGGATGTCCTTGTATAGAACAAACTAAGTAAGATAGAATTGTGACATTTTACTAACGGGTGTTCCCATAGCCACTTTGAAGCACCGCCATCAGTCTTTGGTTTTCATATAGCCGTAAAGTCCTTGTCAAAAGAAACAGCCCAAGATCAAACACGATGAGATTGCAATGTCTTAGTGCTTAGTTTCCATTGAGGTGGGAGGAGAAAGGATGGCAGCGCATCTATATAGCCTCTATGCGGATGTCTATTTGCGTCGGTAGTCATGAAAATGTCGCCGACTGCTCGTTTGCCCCCTATGCCATAAAAAAGTATCCAATACTACCTTCCGTCTGTATGTAAGTTTAGCACTACACTATTGCATTGTAATCTCAGTTGTGTCCGATACAGTAGTGGGTTAAAATCAGATTTCAAGTTTCAAGTAAATATACGTTCAAAAATACATTGTGTGCATTATAAATTCTCTCAGTGGTCCGAAAAAAAATACTTAGGTACTCTAATTTGTAGGCGTACGTTGGCGTTTTATCGCACACACAATTTATTGCATCCAAGTGACATGATTTATGAAGCACAAACACATCATTTCAAGATTGTTTCATCAAAAAAATATTATTTTGGCTGTGGCTTAGCTGTAGCTTACCTTATGGTATGGAAAATTGGATAATATTTTATAATTACTTTACTTTTACTTTGATAACTCATTTCAATTAATAAACACAACGACTTGGCTGGCGCAGCGGTATAGGGCGCAGGCCTCGGATAAGCGGAGCATGTTGTGTCAGGGGTCGCGGGTTCGAATCCCGCCTAGGTCATGGATGTTTATGCATACATAATATAATAATATGTATTTCTAATACAAATCTTAAATATATAAACTTCTTAAATTTGTAAAACTAAGTTTTCTAGTACCCGTAACACGTCCTTACAGTAATAAAGTCCACAGATATTACTATTACTATTATAAATTCGTTGCTAAATACTGTTTACCCACAGTATTTTATTGTTTCATAATTTCTCTTAATAAAACAAACAGTTCATAAGTATACAGCAGCAATTTTACGTCATCTCATCTTTTTATCGTACAAGGGGGATAACGATACATCGTAATCTATTGACGACTACCGACGAACGTCGGCATCTGCATAGTTGTTATGCAGATATGCTGCCCTTCTTCTCACAGGCTGGGATCCTCGCCATCTCCCATGGGCCACGGGAAACATTCCTTAACTCTTTACCATTCCTGTAATTTTCACCGCGGTTAAAATCAACCTGCATGGAGTTACAAAAATCATCTCAATCAGTAGTCTAAAACAAGCCCAAGGGTATGAACTTCTGACACGCCTATGGCTGCAACTATTTATGCAAATGGCGTGGACCGGTGGTCACCAGCCACTACATTATTCGTGGTATTTAACACCAACGCGTTCGAATTCGGTCAGTTACCGACAAGGTCGTCATTAATTTAACTCAATGTGTTCTGTGTCGTTGCGGTTTAGTAAATAAATAGACATCAATGTCGTCTGCATTCGAAATATACAGATTTTGTAATATCTAGTAAGATGCCATGCTGCTAGCCGAATTGTATTGTCGTTAGTCATTAGTACGCTTGTGACTGACCAGGGAGGTACACGATACCGGCGTGTGTAAGCCACTAGTCCATGGAGGGGCGAGAAGGGGAGAGGGCGATGGCAATGCGTAGATATGTTTAACCTCTAAGGCTCTAATATAATGTATATGTGCGCCAGAAGTTATAAAAACGGCTCCGACTACTGTTTGCCCCTTAGACCATAAAGGGGAGAAAAAGAGAGAAAATATGTTGTTAGTTAGTAGGAAAATACCCATCCTCCCGCAGTATCTGTAGCAGCCTACAAACAAGACGACTCTGCTTGTTAATGGAGAGATTCCTTAGTTCAAAATAGGAGCGATCGATCGTCTAACTTACATCGCTGGCTGCACGCCAGCGCAAGATGATCTTGACCTCCAACACATATAGGTGCCACTGCTATCTATAATGGTATAAGCCTATAGAATTATCGAAGAACCTCCTTTGTATATCAATCTATTATACGTATAATTACCATGGAGGTTCTAAGGCTCGTTTACAAAAATCCTCGGTTCAACGACAAAGAATTAGCGTGGGCAGTATTATTACCAGAGGAATGTAAAGCTCGAATACACATTAAAAAGGCTATTTCAATTCATTTGTCTCCCATTTGCAGCTTTGTCACCGAACTTGTTTTTTTTTTTCATTTATTTATATCGTATAAGGGTACCAACAAGCATTTTCTCAAAGTTACAACGCCGATGCGCCATGCAGACGTGTTTCTCACTCAAAGCATAAATCAAAGTCGCGCTTGTAGTGCGATGTAAATAACGAAATTTGTAATATAAATGAGAAATAGAAACAAATATGCACTCGAATATCTGTCTCTGTTTCTCTTTTATATTTCATAAAAAAATTTAACATGTTGAAACTTGAAACAGTTCCAGAGCAAGCCCGATAACATAACTATCACTTCTTACTTCTTGTTCTTTTACTGTTACTTCTCTGGTCGATGTGGTCAGGCGGTGTTAAAAAAATTGTTACAATTATGAGGGTAACGTTTTACAGTGCTGAATTTATTTATCCACATCAGCGCCACGGCTGCTTTAATTATCCAGGAGCATCGTCAGTCAGGGAATACCAGATTCCACGGTCCCTCCGGCTATGATTGTTAAATTAGTCATTATAACTTGAAATGCTAACCTCAAGAGTCCCCGTTTCGAGCCATTCCTACTCTCGACATCTGAAAGCTCTAATTTTCATGATGATCAAAATTAGCATCGGGGAAAAACTTAGTAAATTCACATATTGATACATAAGGAGTAATCTCCAGTCTTAAGACGTGTTAACACACAGTGTTTTGTATGC
This sequence comes from Calycopis cecrops, assembly GCA_001625245.1. NCBI lineage: Eukaryota > Metazoa > Arthropoda > Insecta > Lepidoptera > Lycaenidae > Calycopis > Calycopis cecrops. The sequence continues at coordinate 239,624 of LUGF01052345.1, read as the reverse complement.
GTACACGCCTTAAGACACGTTAACGCACACAGTTTTTTGTATCCATACACGCCTTAAGATGTGTTAACAGACACAGTTTTTTTGTATGCATACACGCCTTAAGACGTGTTAACAGACACAGTTTTTTGTATGCATACACGCCTTAAGACACGTTAACGCACACAGTTTTTTGTATGCACACACGTCATAAGACGTGTTAACTCACACAGTGTTTTGTATGCATAGTGCATACACGCCTTAAGACACGTTAACGCATACATTTTTTTGTATGTATAGACGACTTAAGACGTATTAACACACACAGTTTTTTGTATGGATACTCGCCTTAAGGTTCACAGCCTTCGCGGTTATGCAACGAGCACTCAACATGGATTCTTTTATTGCACTTTAATGCCATAACTTGTTAATCTTTCACACTAAATTTACCTTTGAAATTCCCCACGTGGACTTCATATTGTCATTCATTAAATAACATTGAACTCCTACGCAAATAAATTTGCATAATTCTTTTTAACCGACTACAAAAAAGGTAATCTTAAGTGTGGTTTATGGGTCTTTTTTAACATAACAAAGGAGCTCGCAGCCATTTGGTGTCTACCGACGCCCATCAGCGTTCGCAAGGTTAATGGTTATGCAGATGAGTTGAGCTCCTTCACCAACATTGTGCCACCGACAACTCAAAAACCGCATGTAATGCCTAAGAATTACTTTTCTATGTTTTATACAATTATATGGGCCATGTGAGCAAGTATCTCCCTGTCCTATCGGCTCAATTCTGCTTTTGTGCAGCACAACCCTTAACTACCGTTGTATTCATTGTTATGGGTGGAATTTTTATTAAATTGATTAAGCAATATCTAAATTAACATCATTGTATAATTTGATAAACGTAATTTACAAGACTCGTAAATAATATATTAGTATGTATCTTGTGAGCTTGTAAGCAATAACTTTGATGAATAATGCATTGGTGAAAGAAATTCTGTTAAATTTATTGAAGTAATGGGTAAAATTACTATTTATTTGACGATCGATTGGGACAATGGGATTGTAGCAAATATAACAAGCACGTATTGCTTGGGTTCGATTCCTATCCATCTAATGAATATCAATACCTCTTGCTTTTATCAACCCTGTATAATATGTAGGTATAGATGTATTTTTATTATAAAGTATGTGGTATACGGTAACACAAGTCTCTACGGTAGATACATAACATGTTGCTAGACTTAGTCCGCAAATTATTTTATTATTATTTATATTTATTTGCCAAAAGATTTTGTCATGAAAAGCGCCTCATTTTCAAATTGTTTTAATATTAGGTACATAATTAGTTTAAATCAACATAAGAGTCGCCGTTTGGAAGAGTTTCATTACAAACTGTGGCAGTAGAATATTGTACATTAGATGAAATCGCCAATCGAAGCTATTTCGATGTAGCCACACAAAAAAAAACCCTAAATTTTTTTTTGTTTGGCTAACTAATTACGACAGTTTTTTTTAACTTACTTATATATACCCTGTTATCATCATCAATCCAGGTTGGCTTTTGCAGTTCCGCACACATGACTGGTCATTGGCTTCCTAATAATACCCAATACGTATCTATTCAAAGAACCGTATCTCATGAAATAATAAGGACTTATAGGTATAATTTTTGTAAACCATTTATATATTTTTAACTAAAATATATGTACATCAATGTATTTCTAAAGAACCATCTTTATTGACCTATGAACTTTGACCTTTACATAGCATAACGGTGACCACACCTATGTGACTACACATTATAAAAAAATGTCTTCACAAACATATTAAAGATTACCATGATAAATTTTACATATGTTAATAGTTAACTCAAAAACTATTGATCCTTGAAATAATAACGGTAACATTTTAGGATTCCGCTTCCTAAGGATAAATCCACACGTGGTGACTCATTTCCCTCTACCATCAATTAAGTTTTTTTTTTTATGATATAGGGGGGTAAACGAGCAGCCGGAGCCATTTTCATGACTACCGACGCCCACAAACGCCCGCATAGAGGCTATACAGATGCGCTGCCCTCCTTTCTCCTCCCACCTCCATGGGCCACCGGCTACTTACACACCGCACGAAACGCGACAGCACAGCTGGTACTTTACGCCAGTCTCATGTAAGCGAGAGGTACCTCGCCGGTCGTGCCGGCCCAATTCGACAGCATGCAAGCATGCAGTGTGGCATTACCTCTTACCTGCTACTGGAAAATCAAAGACTGCTTAAAACGCGAAGTTTAACCGCGTAGCTGTCAATTTGTATCATTCGAGCGAGTGTTACTGCACAGGTCGTGACAGCTCAAACTAGTTACATCATAGATTTAAATCTATGAATTACCTGTGTACCTATTCTAAATGAGAGAGAATTGACCTAGTGGTTTGCAACTATGTTCACCAATACACCCATCGACTGAGTGAGGTGGTGTAAAACAAACAAATTTTCTGAAATCCAGATTTGTAAAATCTATACTAAATACTACTAATATTATAAATGAGCTTGTACGTTTGTTTGTTTGTTTGTTATTCCTTCACGCAAAAACCTCTGAACCGATTTTCATTTGAAATTTGGCAGACACATAGAGATTAACTTCGATTAACACATGGGATAGTTTTTATCCCGAAAAAATGTTTCTATGGGATGATTTTCTGTTTTCCACGGGATCGAAATTTACTCAGGTGCATCCGCGAGGCGCACCTAGTAATATTATAAAGCTGAAAAGTTAGTACAATTGAACGCGACAATCTCAAGAACTACTAAGCTCTTTTGATGAAAACTACTAAGCTGAAAAAATATTTTAGTATTAGATATCTTTTTTACTGGAGAAGGTTATAGGTATAAACCTTTACTAGGACAATAATAGCGGAATATGTGGGCCACGCGGGTTAAACCGCGGATAGTATATAATCTAAATAATACTTATTTTATTATGTTAAAGAAGTTTTATCATCACTACATAGTATAAAGCAAAGTCGTACTCCGCCGTGTGTGTGTCTGTATGCTTAATTTGGACGTGGTGTTTTTTATTAGATGAGGGATTCAAGAGGAAGGTTTAAATGTATAATAACTCCATTTTTGAAGTCCGAAAGTCGCGAGCGAAACTGCCGGCGGAAGCTAGTATATAATAAATCGTATAAACTTAAAAAATCGATAAATCATACTTTTGTTATCTTTCGAGTTAGATTATTGCTTTGCTGTTTTTCGTATTTTCCTGCGTATCGGTTATTAATTAATAATATAACTACGCAATACTCCGCTCTATTTCCTCAATAATAATACTTAATACCATCCATTGAAGACACGAAATATTTAAGAATTTGACATGCCTAGCAATCAATTAAATTTTAATATCAATATAGTGAGCGAATACTTCTGGTTTATAAGCCTTCATCAGTAGGTACATTATACAACTAGGATCTCGCAATTTGCTGCCCTATAATCTGCTATTCAGTAGGCTTAAAAAACCCACCACTGTTTTTTTACTTACCAGGGATTGGCTAGCCGTCGAGATTCTCAGTTGCTGATAGGTGCAGAGGTCTTCAACAAAAGTTCTCGTCATTGTTAGCTTTGGCCGTAACATATCCCGCGTGGCCCACACATAGTCTAACNNNCCCCGCCCCTCCCCCCTCACGTATAGCATAACTCCACGTATAGCTGAACCCCACGTATAGCTGAACCCCACGTATAGCCGAACCCCATGTACCTATAGCCGAACCCCACGGACCTATAGCCGAACCCCACGTATAGCCAGGGATGGATTATGAAACTTTTCTTGACAATAAAAATGTACGGTACTTTATTTTAATAGAAAACGTTAAACCATTCTTTTAATACCACATCTCAAAAACATAAAACCAAACCATAGGCTAAAAAAATCATAACATTATACCATTCCTGTATTATAGCTTAAACGGTCGACGTGCTGGAAGACGTACTCATAGCTAAAATTCCGGTATGTTATCGTGAGGTGCTAGGGAGGTTTATGCTACAAGTTTCAAGTAGTGTGGCGCAACGCACATCCTATGATAATACGACTATATATAGATGCCATATAGTGACAATAAAATGATACCTACCTAGGCTTCTATGTACCAAAAAACCGACTAAGAGCGAGAGGGACTTGCAAACCGAGGGTTCCGTACCAACTAAAGGTATAGGTGTCTGCGACATTTTTTACCAGAAGATAAAATAGTTTGTTTTTCATAGCGTTTATGAACGACAATGTTATATATTTTGTGTTTTTTGAAAATGTGATGTTACGTATTAACGTTTGAAAAAAAAAACAGTTCTACTGGAGTATCTGTCTGGAGTGACCCACTTTATTATTTAATTAATTTTATTTTTATACCAAATTCGAATAACGGTTCACAGAATACATCAACCTACAAAGTTTCCACTACGAAGGCCCAAAAGTTACGGAAAATAATTTCTGTAACATATGGACGGATGGACGGACAGACATGACGTATCTATAAGGATTCCGTTTTATGCCATTCGGCTACAGAACCCTAAAAACAGCAAAATCATAATAGGCATATAAATCTTACAAATGTTTGTGATACCTGTTCGCCGAGCTACTTTATATCATGTAAATTCGTATCCAAATTTGGTACCTAACAACTTTTATAGCTGAACGTGTGAACGTTATTCCTCTCGTAACCTTTGGCTCGAAATTAAATTTAACTCTTCAACCTCTGAACCTATCGAAACACATTTTATTAACATGCCAAATTTCATAGTAACAGCAGAAATACAAGAACATCTTTGTAACTTTCAACTATCAGAGAGTACATGAGATACAGCCTGGGGACCGACAGACGGACAACGATATCTTATTATGTTCCCGTTTAGTAGTAGGTTCCATACATAAAGGGTAACCTAGTAACCAAAAAATACAAAAAAAGACGACCCCTGTCCACCATTACATTAAACTATACGAGAATGCTCTCTTTTTACTAAAAATATACACCTGCTATAAATAGATATTGTAATTTTATGTACATATTCAAAAACACCGGTTTCGCCGGTTTTTAATTTAGGCAAAGTTAAAATTGATGACAGTCTTTTGTTTCTTGATTTATACAATATCAAAATCAAAATGTTTTTATTCAAAATAGAATTTAAAAATTGATTTTTGAGCGTCAAAAATTACATCTACCAACATACATAACGGATTATAGGTACATAAAGAGGAAAGATGATGTTTGTTTGTTAACATTGATAAGCAAAGCCGGATTGGGCAGGTCTACTGACTTGGCAAAGGTCACTTTTAAGACAGTCATTTTTTTTTAATTGTATACAGGGGCAAACAAGCAGTCGGAGTCATTTCATAACTACCGACGCCCATAGACATAGAGGCTATGCAGATGCGCTGCCCTCCTTTTTCCTCCCACCTCCATGGGCCACCGGCTACTTACACACCGAACGAAAAGCGACAGCACAGCTATCACTTTCCACCGGTCTCGTGTAAACGAGAGGAAATGTTGAAAATGTGACCTTTCGCTCACTTTCTCAAAAATGACCTTATGCTATCGCGTTTATTCAGAAAATGGCCCGAATTACTCCTTTGTCCCTATTTAACAACAAAACTTCTTTGATAACCATAATATGACTGCAAATTCGAATTCGTCTTATATAAAACCTCTCTAGTCCAGGTACAGTGACAGTTGTGCTGTTGCATTTCGTGCGGCGTGTAAGTAGCCGGTGGACCATGGAGAGGGGAGAAAGAAGGAGAGCGATGCATCTGCGGATATGCGGATGTCAATGAGCGTCGGTAATTATGAAATTGTCTACGAATGCTCCGTTTGCCCTCTTCTACTATAATAAAAAAAAGGATTTATTTCGAAAGATCTCACAGATCGATCAACACAAATCGCACAGCAGCGCGCAGCTGAGCACAGCTGGTACCATGGATTTAGAATTGTTCTCACTACGGTACAATACAGTACAGTTATAATATTACCAAATACAACTGGACCACATATAACTAACATGCGCGAACCTCCACACCCGGACTGACGCGTGAAAGTTTGACATTTGCACTTGACTGGCTACGGCTAGTTGAAATGTCAATCCTATTTCATAAGGAATGTCGCAAAGCACTTGCGCCGCGTACACGGATCAAACGAAATCTTGACGAAATTATATACTTAAACAACTAATCAATTAGTTTTAACTGATTGGTCTGATTCAGAATTGGAAATATGTTTTAATTACGGAGAAGCTAAGGTTTAAGCTGGGCACGCTCAAGCTGGGGGATATATTTTGACTAACCAAGGAACTTTTTTTTTTGGTAACGCAGGGGAATGCCTTTACGCACGCTATTATATTATTGGCCGGTCCCATCCGCTGGGCGGCGGACCAACCATTAAACGGCCGCAGAGGACAGGGAGGACGGCAACGACACACCGCATCTCCTCTTCCTCTGCGGCCCCACCGCCAACGCAACACGGTGCGCCCCGGTTCGGTCGCGGGAGATAGGGTGTACGGCAACGACACACCGAGACACCTCTCCTCCCGCGACCCATCCTCCATGGACGCATGTAGAGCGTACCCTAGCGAAGCCCATTCGACGCGTCCCCACCTGGGATCCCTCTTGGTTCACCATGGTTGTCCAAGCCACGGCTACTAAGCCCCCTCACCACGACAAGGTGGAGATCCGTCGAGGGGGACCAACCAAGGACCTGGTGGGAGGATGTCCAGTATCCCGGTTAAGGCTAAACACGAATAAAATGGGCCGGACATCATGACGATTACAAGAGGTTTTTATTCTGTGGATGAATAAGGGCTGATGATACTAATGGCTAATGGCTAAAATCTGCATAACCAGAACTACCTGATGTTGCCCGCCTTCACCTACATCCCCCGTTAGGCCATTGACTGTACAAACCACGCAAAACTCGCAAAACCTGTGACCTATAGTAAAACTATAAAGTATTTTACTACAAACACCGTTAGAATACTACAGATTAAAGTAAGGAACGAGACATGGGCTCGCCGGACGAGCTCTCGTTACAGCCATGTTGTATGACGTAATATTGTAATAAAT
>LUGF01052345.1:216690-229851 GCA_001625245.1 Calycopis cecrops | reverse complement strand
AGCTGTCACTTTACGCCGGTCTCGTGTAAGCGAGAGGTACCTCCCCGGTCGTGCCGGCCCAATTCGACTGCATGCAAGCATGCAGTGTGGCACTACCTCTTACTATATGATAACCATAATATGACTGCAAATTTGAATTCGTCTTATATAAAACCTCTCTAGTCTAGGTACAGTGACAGCTGTGCTGTTGCATATCGTGCGATGTGTAAGTAGCCGGACCATGAAGGGGGGAGAAAGAAAGAGCGATCAACAATGCATCAGCGGAAATCCGGATGTCTATGGGCGACGGTAATCATGAAATCGTCTCCGAATGCCCTCTTCTACTTTAATAAAAAAAAAGGATTTATTTCGAAAGATCTCACAGATCGATCAACACAGATAGTACATAAGAAAGAAGAAGAAAGAAAGAAAAGTTTTTTTAAATAGAATTACAAGAATTACTTTTTGAACGTCAACAATTAAATCTACCACCGGTATACACTCGTAGACCGGCTTAAACCGCGGAGCATAGCTGGTACCATGGATTTAGAATTGTTCTCACTACGGTACAATACAGTACAGTTATAATATTACCAAATACAACTGGACCACATATAACTAACATGCGCGAACCACCACACCCGGACTGACGCGTGAAAGTTTGACATTTGCACTTGACTGGCTACGGCTAGTTGAAATGTCAATCCTATTTCATAAGGAATGTCGCAAAGCACTTGCGCCGCGTACACGGATCAAACGAAATCTTGACGAAATTATATACTTAAACAACTAATCAATTAGTTTTAACTGATTGGTCTGATTCAGAATTGGAAATATGTTTTAATTACGGAGAAGCTAAGGTTTAAGCTGGGCACGCTCAAGCTGGGGGATATATTTTGACTAACCAAGGACCTTTTTTTTTTGGTAACGCAGGGGAATGCCTTTACGCACGCTATTATATTATTGGCCGGTCCCATCCGCTGGGCGGCGGACCAACCATTAAACGGCCGCAGAGGACAGGGAAGACGGCAACGACACACCGCATCTCCTCATCCTCTGCGGCCCCACTGCCAACGCATCAGACGGTGCGCCCCCGTTCGGTCGCGGGAGATAGGGTGCACGGCAACGACACACCGAGACACCTCTCCTCCCGCGACCCCTCCTCCATGGACGCATCCAGAGCGGACCCTAGCGAAGCCCACCCGACGCGTCCCCACCCGGGATCCCTCTTGGTTCACCGTGCTTGTCCAAGCCACGGCTACTAAGCCCCCTCACCACGACAAGGTGGAGATCCGTCGAGGGGGACCAACCAAGGACCTGGTGGGAGGATGTCCAGTATCCCGGTTAAGGCTAAACACGAGTAAAATGGGCCGGACATCATGACGATTATAAGAGGTTTTTATTCTGTGGATTAATAAGGGCTGATGATACTAATGGCGCTTAACGAGGCAGTATAAGCATCTGCATAACCAGAACTATCTCATGTCGCCCGCCTTCACCTACATCCCCCGTTAGGCCATTGACTGTACAAACCACGCAAAACTCGCAAAACCTGTGACCTATAATAAAACTATAAAGTATTTTACTAATAACACCGTTAGAATACTACAGAGTAAAATAAGTAACGAGACATTGGCTCGCCAGACGAGCTCTCGTTACAGCCATGTTGTATGACGTAATATTGTAATAAATTTTAATATACATGAATAACGATAATAGTTTATCTGAATGTCGTTAATGTGGAAATATATACCACAGGTTTTACGTGATGTATTATGATGTACGCCATTTTTAATTTACACCTTTTTTGGCGCTGGAAAATGCTTTAAGGTGTATTCCTAGGAGGTGCTGGGGAATATGTGGGACTCGAGAATCGGGATTCCCAATCGGCCCAATTTTTATCGTCATCATCAGCATTCTCAGTCATTATAAGTCCACTGCTGGACATAGACATATTTTAACGTATATCAAGAACAAGGAATCTAAAAAAACGTGTAAATGTTACCGGACAAACGCGCAATCAGAGCCTTAACGCGTCGGTAGTCGTTAAAAAAAATTGATTATTTTTAAAATCTTTGTATATCACTGTATACATGTACCAAATCTCCATACAATACAATGAAAAACTTTGAAGTTACAGATTTTTGATCCGATACGGACCCAAATTTCTGTGTGCGACGTTCGCACAATTTCTACGCCGATCACCATCCTGCGACAACATTTCTGTCACTTCATAACTGCATCATGTAAGGCAAAGGTAACACTCCGGTCGTACCAGCCCAATTTTATTAGTGTCTACTGCAATTCAGCATGGCACTAACTCTTACTGCTATGCTTAATATTGACCCCCTACCGTCTTATCTATATTATATGTATATCTAATACACCTCTATCACATCATCTATCTTATAAACATACACTTATAGACACACAGATTAGCAATGGGCCATCCACGTAGTATTGGCCATCGTAGACTCATGAATAAATTATTTTTTATTTATTAATTTACAATAAAAGTCGGCGATAATTCATCGTGGTTATAAGATATATTGATTCATTTAATTTTATTCATAACCTACTGACATTGAAATTTTTGATTGACTCATTAGTGGATAAAATTAGCTCTGCTCGGTTACCAAAAAACATGACTTTTATTACTCAACTTATTTTTTTAAAGCAGAAATAGGCCAAACGAACAATGCGAGCCATTTGGTGATCTCTTAACATCCGCATATTATGTCGATACGTCTCCATGCTGTGATTATATCTTCTTCTGTTTTGTTTATTTTTTTTTTATGGTATAGGGGGACAAACGAGGACTCCGAGCCATTTTCATGACTACCGACGCCCATAGACATCCGCATAGAGGCTATACGGATGCGCTGCCTTCCTTTCTCCTTCCGCCTCTATAGGCCACTTACACACCGCACGAAACCTGATAATACAGCTGTCACATTACGCCGGTCTCGTGTAAGCGAGAGGTACCTCCCCGGTTGTGCGGGCCCAATTCGGCTGCATGCAAGCATGCAGTGTGGCACTACTTCTTACTATCTCTGTTATTTATAAATTATGAAACTATTATGATACATTTTTAATGAATTTTATTACATAAAAAAGTAGTTGCATATGCATCCAATAAATATGCATATATTCAAAGTTGAGCTTGAATTAAAAATTTAAATAAATAGTAACCGAAATCGATTAACATATCAAGATAAAATAGCAAGTCATCTATCTAAAATAACATTTTTCTTTAGTACAGGATTACATTTTCAAGACAGCAGACGCCTTTCGACATCCGCATAGAGGTTATACAGAAACCCTACTTTCTGCTCCACCCTCCACAGGTCATCGGGTAATAAGTATTTACACACTGCACGAAATGCAGGTGTTTACGCCGGTATCGTACAAGTGCGACCTCCTCAGTCGTGCCAGCCCTATTCGGCTGCAAAACAGTGCTCTTACTAATCTTTTTATGTTTTCGTTAGTAACGGTTAAGGAATGGAAACACACGGCCGCTTGCTACACGACGTGCACAAGTCTGCCTTGACACCGGGGGAATGTCGCGGCTTGAATAATCCTCAAATATATTAATAAAACAGATCTGCCGGCTGCCAGGTGGACCACGAGCGGGGCACGTGATTTGGAGGCTCCATTGTTAGGGACGACACGATATTTATCGTACGAAAAATGATACACTGCTTTTTCAGTTCAGAATAAGGCTCCCAACAACATCACGGTGTGAAAGCATAAAAGGAACAAGATTTATAAATTCGGAAACTAGAAATCGCTGACAGGGTATTATGTCGATTGATACTGTCACTACTTGAATTTTATATTAGTTTAAGCGACATGATACAATCAAATGTTTAACCATTGTGTTCGTAGTGTGTGTATTGTTTTATCTAAATTTGTTTATTTTTTTATATATAGATGTGCAGAATGCGCATATTTTTATATACTCAATATATCTTCAACTGTTCTAAATCTCAACGTTTGCTCTATTTGCGTAATTCTTAGATTAGCTTTTCTTTCTACGCGTATTAATGGCACATATTACTAGCTACGCCCCGCGGTTTCATCCGCATAAATTTCGATCCGTGGAAAATAGAAAATCATCTCATGGCATCCCATAGTAAGATATTGTTGTATAAATAAAAAATCCTGTGTTAATCCAAGTTACCCTCTTTGTGTGTGCCAAATATCATGAAAATCAGTCCAGCAGTTTTTGCGTGAAAAAGTAACAAACAAACATACAAACTTTCACATTTATAATATTAGTAGGATAAATTAACGAAGATAATATAAAAGTGTATTATCTTTTTATGTCAATGAAAACACACTCTTTGTTTCCTAATATTTCATAATAACACTTTATATTGTGTGCATGTTCCAATATGGAATGATATATATTTAATGTTAATTAGTATTTAAATTAGTTGTTTAAATATTACTATTATATTAACTCCCATTTCTTTTGTTGTTTCCGAAAGAAAACAGTGAGCTCTAGTGACTACTGACTAACTACGCGCATCGGAGCTGGCTGAGCATGAACCTAAGGAATCAAGCCCTGTGTGAAGCATCTTTCCCTTGCCGCTAATTTGCGTATGAGCAATTAAGGCACTATTTTTATTTTACAATGTATTGTCATTGAAACCAAGGGTTTACAATACTTACTCGAAAAACACTTCCCTTATTCTATACAGGTATGTAAACAGATGTTATTTGTTACGTAATTAGGCAAACGAACAATCGCGTCACCGAAAGGAAAGTGATCTTCGTCACCTATAGACAGCTGCTGCGACAGTGTGTGCTGATTGCATATAAGGCATTGTCATTCATAGCAGCATTCGCGTACCGTCATGTCTATTACCACAACACAAGCATTAATGAAAGGTCACGGCTCAGGTTCACTATTTGCTTGTAATCTATAAATTTAGTTAAGCAACGCTCGGTGTAGATGACATCTGGATTGATCGCCGTCTTTTAGGAGTATTTCAACTATATATTTTGTAACGAAACTGTCATTTGACCTGTTACACATTAGGACGCGTATTAAGAGGCAATAGATGTGGAGAGGTTGTATCTATATTCAACAACTTAAATTTACCAAAACCCTTCATTAGATATAATATAAAACTATGTATAAGCTTCGACATGCGACTGAAATTTACTTCTTAATAGCGAAAATGATTCTAAAGTGAAAAAGGTTTCTTAAGAAGTATAGTAAATGATACATAAAGATACATATATATTTTAATATATCAGTAAACCCCACATAAAGATTTCTTTACAACCAGGATCTGAATCCGTTTTGTGATTGCATGGGACGGGCGTAGCGTCATTGCGAGATTGTGACACCTAAGTGCCCGTGACACAGGTGTGTCAAAGGTAATCTTATTGAGGTCTTCATCAAATTTGAACGTGTCACAGATAAAATCTCTACCTGTGTCACGACTTAATTTATATGTCATCAAACATACCGCACCTGGACTTGTTTAGTTAACACAGTATTTGCATACGTTTTATATTAATTGGATATTAATCTAACTTTGTAACAAAAGGTCAAGTTGGTATCTCGACCGACGGAAGCGCATGGGATGGATATGAAAGAAAAAGTAAGTGTGTCAAGATCGTGGTTTTATTGTATGGGAGGCGGCAACCAGTCTCTTAGGCAAACTAAAATTTAAATATAATTTTGGTTTCTACGAATCCCACGTAAAATTCCTTGCTAACTTTCGAAACTACTGCACCAATTTGAATGAAGCATGGCAGACATCTACTAATATTATAAATGCGAAAGTTTGTAAGAATGTTTGTTACTCTTTCACACAAAAACTACTGAAGGGATTTTCATGAAACTTTACAGTAATATAGCTTTAATATCAGAACAACATAATAAGTTAAAATTTATAGGGATTTTTGAAGTTCGAAATCCACGCGGGCGAAGCCGCGGGCGGAAGCTATGTATTATATAAATATGTCCAACTTTACAAAATAAGCTAAAAGTTATTTTAATAATAGTAATTAGTAAAAATACCGCATTTTTACTGACACATAATTTAAATATCTTGAATATTCTTGTTAAGTCTAAATTTTTTGTTTTATTTATTCATTTATTTGTTTTGATGAAAAAAGATTAATATTAATCTTTTTTATCAAAACAAATAAATAAAAGCAGTTCTTTTAACTTCTTTAGAACTAGATTCATTTTGAGAACAATTTAAAAAAAATAAATTTCGGTGGTCCGTTTGAGGAGAGGATTTTACACACCTCAGACCATTGTATCGTGTACTCATTATCATTTTATATAGTCAGATTAAATAAAAAAAAAATTATTAAAAACCTTTTAATACATACAACCTTAATTATGCAAATCAGTATGTGACTTTACCAAGTGAACTACTTTAATACCAACATGCCCTTTAAAGTGGACTAAAATGACAACACGATCTCAATCACTTATGCACACGACTTGGCAATTTAGCGCGGACGAGCAGTAATTGAGGTCCATCCTATTGCGTTTCCTGGTGCAAAAAGAGAGGTCACTGTAACCGGACCTTTAGATAAGAATGGAAGTTAAAAGGCCTTTTTACGACTACCAACGCCTATAGACATCCGCATAGAGGTTATACAGAAAGGTTGTCCTCTCGTGTAAGCAAGTGGCATTTCCCCGGTCGTGCCGACTCAATTTGGCATACGGTTAGGCACAGCCTCTTACTAAATGCGTATCAAAACAAAATATAAAAAAAAACAATTGAGCACACAGTATACTGTTGTATATCTTCTTAGCACAAGGGGGCAAACGAGCCATTTGATCCCTACCGACATACATATAATACATTGAAAAACATCCATGACCAAGGTGGGATTCGAAACCGCGGCCCCTGGTGCAACATGCTCCGCTTACCACTGCGCCAGCCCTGTCGTTTTTTTGGTAAAACCTGACAATCGTATCATAAGACATGAATTCTTCTTGGCCTACAAACAGCTACAAAAGCAGTTCGTTGTGATTGGATACAAAACGTTATCATTTATAGTCATTTATAGTCACAGGCATACAGTCAGAAGAATAAGAAAGTCATCCTGTAAGGGTTTCGTTTATTTCTCTTTAAGATACGGTACTCTAAAAACATACTGTAAACTTGCGCATTTTGATTTTCAATAGTAGAATAGAGAATAAAAAACTGGCCAAGTGTGAGTCGGACTCGCACACGAAGGTTGTACCATTATTGTATGAGCACCCGGCCCAGGTGCTTAATTTTTTTTATTCTTAGTATTTGTTGTTATGGCGGCAAAGCAAATACATAAGTTGTGAAAATTTCAACCTTCTAACTACCACGGCTTATGAGATACAGCCTGGTGACAGACGGACGGACAGCGGAGGCTTAGTAATAGGGTTCCGTTCACCTTTTAGGTACGAAACCCTAACAAATCGGTAATATATTAAGCTCTTCTAATATCCATTCCGAATCATTACTTGTTATACACACCAATAAAAACAGCCACCATCATTACTGTCGAACAGAGAACAGTCCTGAGCAGATTGATAATCCGTACGTGATATTGTACTAGCATCGTTACATGCAACAAACATCGCATCATCAAACGTCGGTGGCGCCTTTGAGGAAGTCACGCGCTGCTCACATCAAAGGCAAGAGTAGGGTGACCACGGCTCACGTATTGATCTGTCATGTCTTTTACTTTAAAAATATCCTTAAATATGAACTTTTATTGACATACTTTATGTTTATCAATATAGTGTATTATTAGTGTTAATACCTATCTCGCCAGTATATTATATCTTACTAATATTATAAAGGCGATACTCTTTCACACAAAAACTACTGAACGGATTTTCATAAAACTCTACAGTAATATAGCTTTCATATCAGAATAACATAATAACTTAAAATTTTGAATCATTTTTGAAGTCCGGGCGAAGACGCGGGTGTAAGTTAGTATACCTATATTTTTTTAATGAAATCTTTAATCTCAAATAGTATATTAGTCTAGTTAACAGTAGTTTGTCGGTATCAGTTTATTTTATTTTTATACCTTTACTTTACCTTTACTTTTTTGTACATCTAAGACTGGAGATCTTTAAAAAGATACCATAACGAATTATTAATCTGCAGTGTCTTGCTATAATCACGTGGACAAAAATTGGCTTATTCAATCTATTTAACTATAAAACTCCAAGGTGACATAGATATCTATCAACGCACAGCCCAAACCACTGAATTGATCGGGCTGAAATTTGGCATACAGGTAGATGTTATGACGTAGGCATCCGGTATGATTTAGAAATTTAACCCCTAAGGGGGTGAAGTAGGGTGTTGGAGTATATATTTGAAAATAAACGTGAGTGAAACCGCAGGGCACAGCTAGTATTAATATTATACACTCGTAAGTCGTATAAGAATGACATGATTTTGAAGAGTCCTAAATAGACTTTTTCTTACTGTTTTCGAAATCTTAGCTATTTTTGAATGAAATCTCCATTACTTCCGGCGAGGCAAGTGACTTCTTTAATCTACGTTCAAACTCTAAAAGTAAAGATTAATGATTAAATATGCAATTAGCTGCTGTTAACTTCTTCCAATTTGATTATGAATTAAGTTATTGAGATAATTGACGAGTTCCACATACATAAATAATATTAAGATATTTACATGTAGACATGTAATATTAAAATGGTTAATATTAAAATGGTTGAAATGCGAGGTTCAATGTTAGTTGGCAATAAAAATTTATAAGAGTTTCCTGTTTACACCTTGTTGGGATGTGTAATCATTCCTACTTAACCTTGTTAACGTGAAATGTATACGAAATTCATTTATAACTCCTACTTTTATTACGATATCTAGAAAGGGATTTTTATTCTGTCAAGTTTTCTGCATGAAGGTGGATTTTTCGAATGAGGCAAATGTGTCTGCATATCCTCAATACGTTCCATTTGCAGTAAAAACAAGAAGTGTTATTACTTATGTTGGTATAGTCAATAAATGACCTAGAAGTTCGACGCAAATGACCTGAAATATTTTTTTTTCAATGTCGTTTTTATTCAATAATTCCTTTCATCAATTACGCTAGTAGTTTGTGGCAGATTCACCTTGTACACCTGTAACAACTTATCATGAGCTCATCACACCAGCGATCATATATCCATGACATTACATTCAAGTTATGATCCGTGAAATTAATAGCACTCTAGTCGTGCCGGCCCAATTTTAGCGCTATCCTTCTTACAAATAATACTAAAACTCAAAAAAAATACAATTTTACGTTCATTTTTTACTCTTTAATTAATATTTTTAAACTAAATATAAACTTTAGAAATTAATATTTTAATTTGATACTTTTTTAATATTTCATATTGTAGTTAATTCATTTTGTCCTTAAAGTACATATTGTGTGGTGCCCGTCCTGTTTTTGATCACCGGCTCCCGTTAACAAACGGGCGGCGCTAATGTATGGCTCTATTTTTTAGATAAATTAAAAACCAACGAGGTTTTCCCCAAAACAGCGTTATAACGTGAAGGTCATTGGTGTTCTGGCATAACATCACAACTGTTAAAGAAAAGTCACACGAGTGATTAATTATTTTCGGATTTTTAAGAGCATCGTCAGTAGGCGTTTGTCGTTACTAAAATGTATGTTCGATTACCCTTTCCGTCGTAAAAATAACAGGTAACTTCGATAATCTGTTTGTGGCTTTTCCTGTTAGTGTACATTTTGTAATTTGCACTAATCAGTGTAACTGTATAAATTCTTCAGTGAAACAATACAAGGCTTTTACATTCTCGCATAGTGTTAACTATTAAACTGCATACGCTAATAAATAATTTGTTAAAATATGTATAGGAAATATTATACGATTTAAGGCACACTCGAAACCGGCGTAAAGTGACAGCTGTGCTAACTCATTTCACGAAGTTGCCGGTGCCGATGTCAGCCAGTGGCCGGTAAAGGGACGAGAAGGAAGGATGACAACACATCTGTATAACCTCTATGCGGATGTCTGTGGTCGTTGGTAGTCATAAAATGGCTCCAATTGCTCGCATGATACTATGAAAAAAAAGATATCTGTTCACGAGTATTCTAGACTTTTCTGCTAACGTTACGATCCCTCTGTGAACTATCAAAACTTATATCCAATAAGGCGCACCTGCAGTGGACGACGTAAAAACCGGCGTGCGACAGGACAAAGTTTTGCCGCATTACCCTTACCTACAACGTATTAATTTGCCAAACTTAGAACTGGAAAGACATGGAGCTACATTTATTTTTTTTGGCTAATATTTTTTTATATTATACATATACTTACTTAATGATGTAACCGTGTATTTTACATGAATAACTTTTTAAAATTAGAAATGTATTTACTGCCAATAAGAACTTTTTATTTTTGATTACTTTAAAGGAAATTCCAAGTTCAAGCCCCGGAGGTGTAATTAGGTACTGTATTGCAAACGAATCGGGGTGTCACTTCTCGCTCACGTAATAAGTATATAAGCTGACATTGTGAGCTTCCGGGGACGGGATGAAAGAAGGTAATGCATTCACATAAGTTCTGGTTGGAAAAGACCCGTTGAGTACCAACTCTGACTGAAAATCTAGAGTATGGACCATGTGTTATCACTTATCAGGTATGATTTAATTTGTCAACTACGGAGTTATATGAACATAGAAAAGAAAATTACTTATATCATTAACGCTAACCGGTTCACCACTGGACAAAGGACTATTTCAATACACGCTAAAACCACCGGATCTTCTGCCACACGCATCTCTTCCGAACGGGCTACTAGATGGAGATAGGCTACCCACCTGGTGAATCATAATTATCACAATACCAATTAATATTATAACACAAAAACTAAACCAACGACCCCTACAAGAGCGCAATATAAAGAGCATATAAAATATTTTATCGTACCCATAAACTGCAGAATTTTTCATAAATTCAATAATAGAGACATTTCGAAAATGTTTTTAATAAATCCGAGGCGATCCACCTGCTCTCGCGGCACCCATAAACAGGGCGTAAGCGACGTGACGTCACAAATGATCGAGGGGCCCTCAACAACATCACAAGTCGTAAAACTTATGAATTTATGGGAAAAAAATGCCGTGTTCGGGGGAGACGATGCGTTAACCACTTTTTATTTTCGCAACACAAGCGCTTTTTTGGGGCTACGAAAAACAGTTGGGCAATAAATATGAGATATTTTATAACAGGTGGAATTATTTTGATTGTAGAAGGGCAAACGAGAAGGATGGTATCAAATATTCGTGTAGACTATTATAGGGTATTCGGAACTGGAACAAAATATACATATCGCATATTACCTACCTTCAGCACCGGATTAAGCTCTACGGGCCCGAGGCTAGGAGGCCTTGGATTGGAAAATGTGGCCCTTCTATGAGCACAATAATGACCTTAAGCCCCTTAAGCATTACAGGGCTGCAGACCCGTAGGCCTCGGCTAGAACCTGGTTCCAGCGCTACCTACCTTCACTATCCGATATCCGGCTCCGGCACGCGACTTACACCGAGAAACGTAAGCAACATAAGTGACGTAACTTACCGCGTACCTTAAATCATTTCTTGCAGAATAAACTCCAATAAGAAGAGGAAATTCTTCATAAGAAAGGTCTCGTAAAGCACTAACAATATAATACAGTGTGTAATTAGTATCAAATGCAGCAATTAGGTTTTTTGCTAAGGTAGCTTGATTAACGACCCTACTACAAAAGATTATTTAAACATTCTCTTCCACAGAATGCTATAATATTATTTTCTGCTTTCAATATTAATTGTTATCAAAGTTGAATACATGGTCGTATGGCACAGCCATTTTACACGGAGACGGTGGTATATGTTTCAAATTCTGAAGGTATTTTATGAACAGTTACAAAATTATGTATTTTATTTTTTCAAAATCTTACTTTTTGGAAAATAAAATTATCTTCATACAAGCACAGACAGGAAGGAAAAAAGCTATTCGAGAAAGCATAGATATGTCCGGCGTTATTAGATCGGTCTTCCTTAATGACATGAAAGTTCCAGATAGATATTCGATTGTAAAGTGGTAAACATTTCCCCAGGCAAGATTAAAAAGATTTCACAGGGAAAAATTAATGTTTTAATACCAATTTGAAATAAAATTGGTTTAAACAATATCGATTTGTATGGGGTAGTAATAATAATAATTTCAATTTCAATTTATTTATTTGTAAACTAATATACAATATAGATGGAACAATAATAAGTACATACTACATAACCCGTCATAGGTGCTTACGGTATTCTTTTGGTCGGTGTTTTAATAACTAAATTTCTATATAAAACAGCACCCTAGTCACAGGACAGAGCTATATATTCATTTATAAACACGTCTAAACGATGTTACTTTTATCTACTTCTTACATCTGCAAGTCTGTTCACAAATGGGGTCGTCAGAGCACCAAAGGCCAAAGTAACGATTCTTACAGATCTCTCTTACTTTGTCTACCTTGGTAATCATATTCATATAAATACGCCCGTTGCGTAAACGCTCGACACCACCTTGAAAATAACCGTATTAAAATATCAACATTATATCTTTCTATTGCTGGTGGTGTACTGCCCTTATCGCCGCCACTCACGACGTAATAAATAAACTGGGAGACAACACCTTGTTAACTGGAAATAATTAACGACGGAAAAATAAAACGGCCAGTGAACACACAGCTTTACCCCCCGTAACAAACGCTTTATTTCTGTGTATGATTCTCTCAAAATTTCTTGTTACAATTTTCATTCTATTTTCTAAGTAAGAAGTCTATGATTTACACTGATTATAGCTTATTTTATAAATAATAAATAAATCTATACAGCATATGTAGAATAATAATATACTCTATTCATCATTTCTAGCCTATACATATGATGTGATTTTTTCCAGATTTTGAAAGTTCATGATTCAAATCGTAATACAGAATATATACTTGTGTGTAACTTCCCGAAAATATCGAAACTTTTCTTTTGAGGAATTATCATCATCCTTTTTTTTCGAGAGTTACATTTTCTACTCTCCTTTTTTTAAATAAATAAATCCTATATTCGCTAACCAATGCCACTTATTCGTGTCTGTTGTTCTATGTAATAATAACAATATGTAATAGTAACACACAT
>LUGF01052345.1:177857-211899 GCA_001625245.1 Calycopis cecrops | reverse complement strand
TGCTCTGAGGTCCAGGGGAAGGACACCAGAGAGTAGGCAACCTGAGGTTAGGGAGATTGTCCGATGAGCTTTGCTTATTAACGTCGTGTAGGGTCTTTGGGCTTTATTTAACTTGGCAATGATTCTCGTTTTATGGGCGACATGTCCCCAGACGTTAGCGCCGTAGAGCAAGATGGGCTCGATGACCGCTGTATAAATTGTTTTTATAATTTCGGGATTTAGCCCCCACTGTGCTCTAGCAGCGCGGCTCACGGATTTATACAGCATTGCCGTTTTCTGAATAGTACCATTTATGTGTGCCATGAAGTTCATTCCCTTGTCAATTGTTAGGCCAAGTATTTTTAGGTGGTCTGAGTAAGCTATAGTTGCACCGTTCATGCAGACTGTTGGTCGGTCGTATTTCCGTTTCTTTGTTATTAATATAGCTTGGGTCTTTTGTGCTGCTAGCTTCAGTTTCATAGCTTTCCCCCAGTCTGCACAGGGTTTATTTTATCTTCTACCTCCTTCCCAGTTGTACCGTTTGCGATCAGGAGAACGTCGTCGGCAAATGCCTGCACTTTCACTTGGCAATTTTCCAGTTCTCGTAGCAGAGAGTCCAGTAATACGTTCCACAGCAATGGGCCGCATGTAGAACCCTGAATGCATCCCTTGTACGTGCGTCTGTGAGCCTTGGCTCCAGCATATGGAACTGTAACTGTTCTTCCCGAAAGATAATGTTTCATTATTCTGTAGAGGGACCCATCAATGCCTCTTTCTCTGAGCTCCCTGAGTATGGCTGGCCACCAAGCGTTGTCAAAAGCTCCCTCGATGTCAAGCGAGACCATGACCACGATCTGCTTACTAGCTATGTGTTGTTTGACAAGCTCGGTGGCCTCGTAGAGCGCATCCTCCGTGCTCCTCTGCGGCATGAAGCCATATTGTGTGGTGCTAATTTTCCCTTCGCTGCCCAGTTGCCATAGGATTCTATTTGCGATCATTTTTTCAAGTACTTTCCCTAAGACCGGGAGTAGTCCAATAGGTCTGTATGACTTTGCTGATTGGTAGTCGTCTTTCCCCGGCTTAGGGATGACTCTGATGGTCGCATGTTTCCAATCTCTGGGGAAGATTCCTGTATGGAGGCAGCGGTTAAACAGTTCTAGTGCAATCTCCCGGTTAGCTCTGAAAGCCGCCTCACACATGTCTGATGTAGGGCCTTCCTTGGGCACATATTTGCCAGGACCGTCTCCAGTTCTCCCATAGTGAAGCTTCTGGCTTGCTCTCGCACATCCGCAGTCCCTTCAGCTTCTTGTCTGACTCTCCGTTGAAACTCGGTATCTAAAGATTCGTCGTCGAGCGGAAAAAAGGTGTCTGCTAGGAGGGAGGCCGAATCATGTGGGTCAAGCACTTTATTTGGATTGGTTGGGGACTTAAGTAGTTTGTCGCCTTCCCTCCTCGCGGTGCTTCTTATTATTCTGAATACCCTCTGCCACATGGTTTCCCTCACTTGGGTCTGGCAGAACGTTTTCCAGCTCGTGGTTATAGATGTGGCTATGAGATTCTTATATTCAGTTTTTTCGGTTATGAGCTGGGCGATTAGGGCCTGTTTCCTTTCAGGGTTTGCGTGCTTAATTTTTCTCTTTGTAGTCATCACTTTCCTTTTCATTTCTAGGAGTTTTGTGTTCCACCATTTGCTACTTGGCTTGGTTGTGCTCTTTTTCTTTGGAATGCAGTGTTCGCAGGCCTTCTGGATAGCTTTTATGTATCTAGCCGCTAGATCCTCAATAGCGTCCTCACTCCGCGCCTCAGTCAGGGTTGATTCATTGATGTTATGGTCTCTGAGTTGTTCCTGGAGTACCATGGTAAATTCATCCCATCTGGCTTTGGTGGTGTTATATGTCCAGGTTGTGGGATTTGGCTTATAGCTATCACCTGTTTCTAGTTTTACCTGATACTCCAGTTGTCTGTGATCTGTTAGCCTGGCTGAGTCAGTGTTTACTTTCCAGTTCGTGATCCTCTGTAATAGGTTGTCTGAGCAGGCGGTGATGTCCACTATACTTTGATAGAGCTGGCCTCCCCTGTATGTGTGGAAGGTGGGGGTACTGCCCTCGTTGGCTATATTGAGGTTTAGTTGAGTGACCATCTGAATAAACTCAACTCCTCTACGGTCGTCTTCCCGGCAACCCCACCAAACACTTCGAGCATTTATATCGCCTGCCATGATGATGTTCTCTTTCAGGTTTTCTACTACGCTGGTTATTTGATCCAGGTAAGGTTCAATATCTTTGTGTCCCTCTAGGTACAGGCCCACTATCCCAAGTGTTAGAGCGTTTGTCGCCACTTTGAACCCGATAATATTATTTGTGTGTAAGGATGAGTCTTCTATGACAACCAGATTTTGGTCCAGGATGACTGCAGCTGACTTGACAGGGTTGTCCTTATTTGCTTTTGTACTTTGTATGACCCTGTGATTTGTGGTTAGGTAGCCTTTGTTTCCAACGTAGGGCTCCTGGACGATGAGCAGCGACACTCCATTCTTTTCAGTTTCCTGCAGTAGCTCCTTTGTTTCCTCATAGCCTCTCCCCAGGTTCACTTGTACTATTTTGATGGTTTTGGGACACCCTTAGCAGCAATAGTTGACCGCCGATCGAGCTATTCTGTCCCATTTTTGCCAGTCAGGGCAGGTTGAACTATAGGCCGCGTGATTGATGTTGCTCCCACGTCTGGAGGACATGCAGTTTGCGCATTTGAGCTCGTCTTTTTGGTCGCATTGTCTGGTATCATGGGGTCCCGCGCAGTGTCCACAGATCGTCTCCTCTCTGCAGTCTCTTGCCACATGACCATACTTTAAGCATCTGTAGCACTGAGTGACTGGGCTCTGGTCGATAGCCGGGACCATTTGGTATCCGACTTTGACCTTCTCGTCCTTCAGTGCTATCCAGATGGCTGGGCTAACCTCCATTATAATTCCACATGTCTCCTTTTTTCTGCCTGCCACCCTCCTCTGGCAGACGGGTAGTCGGTGCCATGTTTGATGTTCATGCCTACTGGCGCCCATAGATATCCGCATAGATGTTATAAATATCCGTTGCTCTTCTTCTTACACCCTCCTCAAAAGGCCAAAGGCTACTTACAAACAACACGAAGGCCGACACACGAAAACTATCAGTATACGCCGGTATCGTGTTAGGTGAAGTACCACCCCGATAGTGCCGGTCCAATTCGGTTGCATTGCACACATGCAGCGTGGCACTACTTCTTACAAAATTATATACAAAACAGTATAATAATATGCGTTTATAATTTATTAGTTTATATAATTACATTACAATAATATACATTACAATATAAGTTGAGAGTTACGATAATTATTAACATACATATTGTATTTTTATAGCATAAGAGGCAAACGAGCAGTTAGGTCACCTGATGTAAAGTGAACACCAACGCCCACAGACATCCGTAACACCAGAGGTCTGTCTGAGATGCGTTGCCGACCTTTGAGGAAAGAATAAGCTCTTTTCTTGAAGATCCCTAGGTCGTATCGGCCGGAAATACCAAGGGGGCAGCTGATTCCATATTGAAATGGTGCGTGGGATAAAATTGCGCTTATAGCGCACAGTAGTAGACTTCGGGGGATCTAGGTGGTGACGGTGGAATTTGGAATTTCGGCGCGAAGTTCTATAATGGAATATCAGCTGCAGGTATTCCGAGCACTTCCTCGGATGTATGTAACATTATACATACTTTGGAACATCACAGTACTTAACAAGTAGACAATTTTCCTAAAGGTCTCACATTAGGGATCGCATATATTATTCTGAAAGCACTAGAATAAGGTCCGCAACACACACAAGACTTTTAGTCGCGGCGACCGGCGACTTTGCGACTGCATCGATGCAGTCGCACGATTTAGCGACTCTGTCGCGGTAGTCGTGCGACAGTACCGCGATCTCGCGCCTGCATTTCGACATTAGCATACATTAGCGACTAAGGCGCCGCGTTTGGCGTCAAGAAGCGTGCGCTCCCCGCGTCTAGTCGCTACATACAGGTTCTGAAGGGCGTCTAAGTCGCCGGTCGTCGCGTCTAAAAGTCTCGTGTGTGCTGTCGACCTCACTACTAACTGACTAATAACCTGATATGCTTAGTCTTAATTTGTACTTAGTTACCATTAAACGTTAATAAAATTATAGTACATCCTTTAATACATTATTTAATTTCTTTATTTTTTATGTCGAACTTTTTCCAAAGTATTACTTACCCATATTTAGTAATTACTTATAGATTAGGAAACATTGTTCATAGAAACTTAGCCCAAAGATGTGTCATATAAAAACAATGATAAGTTACAACGCCACTCAATCAAATGTCACAAGTAAAGTGATAATTGTTGCTCTGCGCTCAAAGCACCTCGGGTTATATCTGTGCAGTATATAGTTAATTATGTGTGTCACTGGTAACATTTAAGTTCAGATTTGAATATTAAATTTCTACATCATTACCACACTGCAGAAGATCATTACATACATCAGACAGTGTCATTAGATAACGTCAACGTCATTTTCATCCCAAGTGAACATGAATAATTGTGTGCAATGAGACTAGACGTTACAATTATCGGTTAGAAGTACAATCACGAGCAATAATTACAATTAATTTTTTTGACAAGTCAAAGCAATAATATGGATTTTCAAAAATACGAATTTTTACAAGGTACTAAAGTGTACTATATCATATTGCTCGTGACTGTACAAGCAGCGTCGTATTAGGCGTTGGCGGGGACGAGGAGACTTGCAGACTTTGTAGTGATGGGGGGCCTTTTTATAGGTACAAAAAGAATATTGTGGCCCCTAAGCTATGCGGACCGCACGCCCCCTAAGCCCCCACCTATATTCGGTGCTGAACACAAGCACAGATGTGCTCAAGCCAATTGCAAAATTGAGGAGCCAAGGTAATCTGCTCACAAAGTTTATTAAGCCTTCTAATGAAAAAAAATATATTCATGGTGCAGTAGTGCATTATAAATTCGAGCATAAAATAAATAGTGAGTGAGCGAGGTAATGGGCCGGTGGCAGTTAACGGTTGCCAGGTACATAAACAGCCACAATAAAGTCAGCACACGTATATTTAATACAATGAATAAGTATCTCTGCCCACGTCTACATAGTTAAATGATTCTCTACGTAGCTATATTACTAGGTGTACTAGCTTCGCTGTTTTGGGATTAAAAGTAATTTTTGTGTTATTCGATATTGTATTCAGTGCAAAATTCCTCCTTGCCTTGCCGTGAGAGTATAACAAAAAGTAGTAAAGATTTCAATAATTACCTACTTTATTAATGCAAACAATTTATTAATACAAATACCCAAAAAAGGAAAGCCAATATTCTACATTTTCACTTTTTGTGATTTACAGCAAGGACATTAAATTGTTTACAAACGTTGAAATCATTAAAAAGCACTTCCAATCTGTATCAGGTAATGCCAGACGGCGCCAGGGAAATGCGCGCTAAATTTCGTACACCTTTTTTACAGAATTATATTTTTTAAATTTACGACACAACACGACGAGGAGCTTAAAAATCTTGCGCTATCTACTGGCCGTCCGCCAAACTACCTGCACAATAAATATTGCAATCTGAACGCGGCTGAACAACTTGTATAGTCTGTGTAGTTAGATATTAACAATACAGTGCTCTTGTATAATTAATGGAATGTGAACGTTACAAGCATTTTAGTTATGTAATATGATGTCTATGAAGTAAAAATAATCTCCTCCCAGGCGAATTCCGGCAGTGGCTGTCTCTATAGAGGTTGTGGGGTATAGAGGTGTATAGTAGGACTCCCTATTCCCTCATTGCTTTATTCCGATGGTAAGGCAGCATGGCTTGACCGGAGAGAAATTGGGTGCAGGACCGTCGATGGCTCATCACGTGCCGCCGACTTCCCAACTTGGGACTGTCTAGAAGATATAATAAAATTGCGCAAAGTACTACGGTACGGTATTCTACTTTCACTTCCCAATGATGAAACGGTGACACTACAGTATTAGTAATTAACAAAAAGCTATTTTAGATTTCATTTAAAATAATTTTAGTACATTTATAATGTCTAAGGTTGTTTAAAAAAATGGCTATTTTAAAAAACGCGACAGTTGGTTTAAATTATCTAGAAGAGATGTGTAACATTTCCAGCAAATCAGGCCAATACTTTTTCCGTGACGGAATAACAAACATATATTCTTACTTTTGCTTATAGAAATAGGATTATTAGGATGTTAACCTTTCATAAGCCGAGGTCACGAGTCTACTTTATGACTCAGGTAATCGAGATTACGCCCTAAGTCTAGACTCGTGTGTATATTTATCATCTAAACGGTTACCTATTTTGACACTTGTTTGTAATTTACATGATTTTGCCATCCTTGCGATATTTCATGGAAAACGTTTAAAATGTTATTGAATTTTCTAGTATTTTATTTTAGTAATGGCTTATTCACGATCCACTTAATTTAATATTGTCATTACCATTGTCCTTCTTTTTTAGGGTTCCATACACAAATGGTAAAAACGGGACCCTGTTACTAAGGCTCCGATGTCCGTCCGTCCGTCTGTCACCAGGCTGTATCTCATGAACTATGATAGTTAGACAGTTGAAATTTTCACAGATGGTGTATTTCTGTTGCCGCTATAACAACAAGTACTAAAAAATTAAATAACATGAATATTTAAGGGGTCCCCATACAATAAACGTGATTTTTTTGCTCGTTTTTGCTCGATGTTGACAACGACAACAGGTAGACACTTGAAATATTCACAGAATATTAAGTTATATATTTATTATTAAAAACATTAATTAAATTAAAAGAAAACAAATATTTAAGGGGGCTTACATACAACAAACGTGATTTTTTCGAATTTTTTCGTCTTATTATACAGTGTAGTAGTAGTGTAAGTACAAAATGGTACGGAACCCTTCGTGCGCGAGTCCGACTCGCACTTGGCCGGTTTTGTTATTTTTATAATATACGTACAATAAGCCCGAGTCTTCTGATAACTACAAACGCCCACTAACATCCGCACTATACAGACTTTAAGGTACAAGGGGGCAAGCGAGCAGTCGGAGCCATTTTCATGACTACCGACGCCCATAGACATTTTTTTTTTTTTTATGGTATAAGGGGACAAACGAGCAGTTGTAGCCATCTTCATGACTACCGACGCCCATAGACATCGGCATATAGACTATACAGATGCGCTGCCCCCCTTTCTCCTCCCACCTCCATGGGCCACATCCGCTCGCGACAGTACAGCTGTTGCTTTAACCGGCCTAATTCGGCTGCATGCAAGCATGCATACCTACTCCAATACGGTCCACCTTCTCCCATTAGGCCCCTGGAAATCCAAAATGTTCACGAAACGTGACATCATAGCTGTATCATGTATGCGATGGCCCATCGATGGTGCCGGGCCGATTCACCTGCATGCAGCATGGCCCTACTGCCTACTAAAATTTAACAAAAGCAATTTTATTTAACAAAATATGGAACGCATCGTTTCGTCGTATTCATCTCAACTGAACAAAGTCCATAAAACAAAACGAGAAAGTGAAATTGCACTCGTGAGCTGAAACGACCGGAAGTCGACGGCGACAGGTGGAGGGCGGAAATGGCGGGCACTTCCGGTCTTCTGTCGATCGCCGCGCCATTAGCAAATCTTAAAGACGCTTTAGAGTTTTGGGTCAATTGTGCTGTAAACACTTTTGTTTTTGGCCTTAATTCTAAAATGTTTAAGATTGTACTTACAAATAAAGAACTTTATTTGTGTTTAAATATCGAACAATTTTGAGGTCATAGCCTTAACAAAAAATAAGTAATCTCAGCGATCGTCTCATAAGACCACAGTCTATCGCACTGATTTTTAGCTGACACCTAAAAGGTATATAATATCTCTCTACTAAGTGCGAACATAACCAACACTAAAAATAACAACATACGCAAGCGTCAGTGACAAAGTTGTCTTCTGATTAGATACTCAACAGCCGCTCATACCGTCAAATACGGTAAATAACTAATATTTACCAGTCTCCTATCGACTGTTAAACGTCCATTATTTATGATACAACTTACAAGTGCATAATAATCTAATCGGGCATTTAATTCCAGAGAAACAGACACTAAGCCTGTATACCAACACCTGACATCCCACCGTGAACAAAGTCGTACGTGTAGTAACGGATTCGTCTTAAATGCCACCAAGATATCCAATTACCCATAGATTACGTTCAGTACCAGCCTTGTGCCCTTCGGCTGGCATTTACACGGGTATCAATAACTGGCAAAGGTCAAAAATAAACGCATCCATTTTGTATTTTGTTAGATATTTTACGAACATGTATTTTGGTATTGCAACTGAATTGGGCTAGCACGACCAAAGATCACTCCATTACATTACACTATCTTGAAAACAATTCTATGTATTTGACTAAAATGGATTCATGACGATGACTCAGAGGAGCAAAACTCTCACACTAAACACAACACTCCACATAGTCCTTCATTCACATCTATACCTACATATAACAAAACTGTAGATGACGCCATTCTTTGACATATAGAAATATTTTCTATTTCTATATCTTATTTGTTATATAGATTGTAGTCCTCGGTAGCATGGTGGCTATAATATATGTATATATAATGCTGCAGTCGGTATCTCGACTATTATATAAGATAGGATATAAGGAAGATATTAGGGAAAAATAATGGATTGACAATTCGGGCACATAACATTACAGGTTACCATGACAACATATTTTGACAAGACAACGGCTGTCGGGTCAACTAGTCCTTGCTAAAATTGATTCATAAACTTCCTCAGTGGACATATATTTGGATGCAATGCCGTAACATCATTTCGAATAGACCTACAAGTTGGCCCATTATAATAGGATATTTGACACTTTAAAAAATATACTACGAATTATAGTCATCATATTAAATAAGATAATAAAAAACCGTATACAAGCCTATTTTATATAAAAAAATGCATATTTATTGTAAAATTTGCGAAATAAAGTAGCAATTATTTGTCAACGTCAATAATGTTTTGTGATCGGTTGAATCTCAGATGACTCTAGTCGAACTGCCTAGTGTTTACACTTTTGTCACTTGCGTTTGATATTAATTATAAAATAAATAATATATATAAAATATATATATAAAATAAAATAATCTAATCATAAAATAATAATAGTATTGCGCCGCCATTACAGTTTTAGGCGCGAGTGTAATAACTCAAACTTTAATATAATTTTTTGTTGTTAATACTGCTTATTTTCTGGAAATATTTATGGAACGTATTTAACAAGTCATAAAGTATGAAATAAAAAAAATAAAAATTGTCAAATACCCTATTGTAAGGGTTGTAAGAGGCAACGCACCTACATGACAGTACGGATTTTGGGCGGTAATTATCAAATGACTCCAACTGCTAATTTGCCATACATAAAACATCAAAAAGAGATATCAGCGTAAACGATTACTCTCGGAGAGATATTCGTCCGTACAGCATAAAGGAAATTTTCTATCGGCGCTATAACAATATATCCAGATGTTACACGTCTGCACCGGATGCGCTCGTGATTTGGCACCGCACTCGCACAGGTGTGGCAGAGCCTTAATGGCTTTGATCTTGCGATTATTTGGACTGCGGTCTTAGATATTTGAAATATCTTGTTTTATGATGTGGAATTTGTAAAGGAGATGTAAAAACAGTGCCTGTGGAGCAGTCTTGGCGTTTATTAATAGAGGACTGTTTTTTATCAGCGGATTGAAAAGTGTGATGCCAATTACAGCTATGGGTTTAGAGATAGTGCCATGCCGTGCAGACGAATTGGCGGACATCAGTCGGAGCTACGATATACCTCTAGCTCATATGCTACCGCCGTGAGCTGTGCTGTCGCGTTTTGAGCCGTTTGTGAGTAGCTGGCAGCCCGTAAGAGGTTAAGAGGAGGACACTTACACGTAGGTAAACACGTCTTCAAAGAAGTAATGTTAATATCTGTTGGTTATTAAACAGAAAGATTTAGTAAGAGGTAGTTCCACACTACAGGCTTGCATGCAGCCGAATTGGGCCGGCAGGACCGGGGGGTACTTCTCGCTTACACAAGACCGGCGTATATTGACAACTGAGCTGTCGCATTTCGTTTGGTGTGTAAGTAGCCGGTGGCCCATGGAGGTGGGCGGAGAAAGCGCATGTCGGACGGACGGACGTATATCTATAGGCTTCGACTGCTAGTTTGGTGCCCTATGCCATAAAAAAAAGAAAAAGATTATTCTTTTTGTATCAACAGAGGAACAAAATTATCAAAGTCATGATTATTTTAATGTTCATATTAATCAAACGAAAAAAAATTAATTCTCGTTATGAAAATTGCGTTTAATATATTTTAATAACCCGAAAGCTTTCACATTCGCTCCGGTCTAAACATGAAGACACATAAACATCCTCCCCCACACCAGGGCTGGCCGACATCAACATAATTCGGATGTAAAGTATCCACTGGGCTGGAAGGCCGCCAACTGCCCGACACAACTGTATAACTTACCTGCCGGTCGTTTCGTATATTTGTTTATTTTTTGGCACAATATATTATACTAGCAACGCCCTGTGGTTTCACCTGCGTGGCCCGAATTTATCATAACGTGATATATGCTCCACGGAAAATTTTGCAAATCGAACCAGAAATTTCTGATATTAGCGCGCTTGGAGTTTTGTCATTATGGACGCATACGATTCTGCAGGTAGGAAGGCAAGTGTCGTGATGTGTGGCCCTCTGTACCCTGCATACCCGGTAGAGAACAGCTGTTAAGATGTGTTCTTGTTGTTCAAAATCAAAACAAAATCATAAATCATTTATTGCCAGATTTTACAAAATCTATTTAAAAGGTCGAAACTTCCTTTTAAGTATGAGATATACTTGTGTTAGGAGGTTACGCTCTTCCACATACAAAGTTTAAATCTCAATTTTCAAAAAACGATTTCGAAATAGGTACCTATTAGTTTCAAAACTTATTCCAGTTTTTTAATTAATGTTTGTTGTTGTTGTTGCTGTTTTAATAATTCTGAAGGGAAAGGTGTATAAGAGACGTAAGGGATTTAAACATGCTAAACTGTAGACGTTAAATTTTCAACCGGCTTAACTCCATACATTTTTTATACCGCGGACCTGAAATATCGTTACTTAAGGAGATTAAACTTCTATTATGTAAAAACAGATATATTATATAGAAGACGATTCTTAAGGATCGAACTAAGTCCAAAGGCTTTTAGCAAAGGAAATGATACCGCTTATATTGTACTTATGGCGCGATCGTATAGAAATATGCGCTAATGGCTTGTATCTCTTGATTAAACATAAAAGACTTAACTTTGAAGTATAATTTCTCCTGTGCTAAATATATTTGGAGGTCACAATGTTTGACATGAATCTCAGCTTGATCCAAACCAAAATAAAGTATAAGACCGACATACAGATAACCTAAAATCCTATAAGGGTTTCGCCTTTTTCTTTAAGTCCGGGGATTACCTAGAAATACTATAAGGGCTACTTTCGTCTCTTAAATTACGGACCTATAAAAAAATTATGATAAATCGTAGTACCTCCGCAGCTCCGGTCCGGTTGACCTCCGATCTGCCCCGGGCCGCGGTGCGCCGGTAACTCACGTCACCAACACTAACGCGTGATTTACGTTCTCCCGACACGGCAGACGGTGCCCACATACGCTCCTGTTTAGTTGCACCGCCCTCTACAAATTATGCTAAATTATCATCCCAATGTTACCAGTATAAAAGCTTTATGGACCAAGGCATGCCCTCTAGCCTAAACTACTTGGTGCATTTTAGAAGGAGAAGTGATTTCTTGTAGCATAAGAATGCAAATGAATGTCAAGCCTTTTCTTATTTAGAAACGCCCGTAGACATCCTCTTATTAAAAAAATCGTTACCTATTAACTAATTAAAAAGTTAATTAGTTACTAAGTTTAAAAAAATTAAGGACGCTAAATATATTATCATTACGATATCGAAATACCTAATGTAACTAACTTGTTAAATGGCCGTGTAAGCAAATTAAAGTCTGAAGGTGTGTGATATTAGATTATTTATTGATATTAATATATTCCATTGGCGTTAAGAATGCAGTGACGTCATAATTGTATTACACACAGAAATAGTCACGTTCTATTTTAATAAGAGAAACGTCTACTATCATTTCATTGAATAGACCTTTATTCCGCCAATTCGTCTAGACCACCGCAATTTTTCGAATACTTGCGAACAATAGGAGAAAACGCTGAAAGGAAAATAGTAGACTTTCCACAAACCTAATAGCGGCGGAGACCTCGAAATAGTTGAAACCGTCGGGTTATGTCATGTGTGAAATAGTCAGGTGAATAAGACGCTATAGAAAATGAAAAATGTTTTATTTTTATAACCGTAAAATTATCTTATACTTTCGCTTCTTATTCTATTATCGCTATTTATCTTAGACTTTTCAATCATAAGCCTCGACGTCGTCTAGCGTTATTCGTACACGGCTGCTTGTATCGTTGAACGTGAGGGCAGGTTACTCACATAGGTCTTCAATAAGAAGCTATGCTTATGAAATTAGTTTTTTTTTATATATTAAAAGGAGGACGACGATCCCACAGCCACAGTAGCCCGTTGATGAATGCGAGTGCCAAGAGATCTGAAGAGTTGATATGTGAATGCTTTACCTTCCCTCCCACCTAGCCTGCAATGGGCTACCGGAAACTCAGCAACTATGCTAAATGTAATAGCATAATTGTCACTTTGGGGCGGTGTGACTGAGATGTCTCCCGGTCGTACCTTTTACTAAAACGTTTATAAAATTAGCGCGTCGCGGCTCGCCGATCTCGTAAAGGAATATGGCGTAGATGCATTAACCACTTACCCCCTTATTAATAAACATAAAACAACTCTATCCAAGGAATAACCTAGTAACAAACTGACATCTGTCAAATTCTATAATAAAAAACACATAAAAAGTATGGAATTTGACAGATGTCAGTTTATTACTAGGTTATAACTTGGATATAGTTATTCCATGTTTATTAATAAAGGGGTTAATGATTAAGCTACTGCATTTATATAATCTTGTTAGTACAAGATGTATGACCAACAGACTATAATCCTGTATTGATCATTACCTATTTTTCTACTGTTGCTCTCAAAATCAACTGTTTTCCTTATCCTTACTAAATCACAGATCTGCCGACTGAAGTATTGTGTAACTCTATTCCATTTAATATTAATCCACATGTTATTAAAATAAAATAAAAAAAATAGAAATTGCAGCAAACGGTTACAACAAGCATAACTTAGATCAAAGCACAAATTTAAATCGCTATAATCCAAGGTATCATAAAATGATGTGACGTTAAACAATTAATATCTCCATAACGGTTGATAACTAAATGCCGTTGATCCGTCTTGGGGTGGAGTGAGGTAATAAAGCCGCGTCATTGCTGGCTGAGCCGAGTTCAACTCCGGCTAGTCCCATTAAGGTGTAGCCTCACCTTCGACCTCTGGTACAAACTACAAGCAGGCAGTCATTATTACAGTTTATTTACTACAGATATATTGGTATTACATTTATTGAATTGTAATGATTATGGTAACGTACCTAATATTTGATTATTTGCACACATATGTTGCTGTCATTCTATAGGCAAACTATAGTTAAGGTTTTAGAAAATAATGACTGGTTTTACAAGATCGTCTGATTCGCGACTGCCACCACACAAGTGACAACCATCTAATCCACCCAGAAATGGTGGCAGTACGAAAATCCATTTTCTGCGCAACCAAACAAAAAAAAGATTTATACTAATATATAATAATAATTAATACCAATACTATTTTCTTAATCATGACTTTACTGTGCTTTAGGTTTCATCAAAATATGATCCATTTAATGACATTTTCCATCCAAATATTTTCTTCAAATAAAAACAAATATATATTTTAAATCGAATACATCTTTAGTTGTGAATGACTATATGACTGTCTGTTTATTTATTTCAAATCCAGTAATTTATGTTATGCACAGAAACAAGCGTGGTGTTTTGTTCTCACCTTGCACCACTCTCCACAACCTCCATACGGACGGCTTTAACTAATCACATTACTCCCGAGCAGTTATCCCGAGATTCTTGAGGTATTGTGACCGACGTCAGGTGGATTTCACTTAGCCTGATAGGCTGTTTAAGTGATCCTAATGGTACTTTAAACTGTATTAGCCTTCGCCCGGTCATTGAACTATTGCTATCTGGATACAACGTTGGACCTTATTTATATACAAGTTATATTACAACAATACAGATTTTGATAATAGCTTCAAAATATCGTCTATTTACTTATAAACTTCGAGTAAACGTAGAAATAATTAAACTGTTTTAATATTGTGATTTAAGTACTACTATAATTTCAATGTATAACATATTTCTAGCCCTACTAAATATAACGATTACGCCAGTAATAGAATCTTCAATATTTTTAAAAAGTATTATTTTTGAAATCTTTCAAGTCAACCTCCATTTCTTTATCGACTTCAAAAAGGAAGAATTTTAAGTGAACGATCGATATAACATATAAAACATAGCATGAATAGCACGAACAAGTAAAGGTGATCCCCCACTAGAGCAGAGCACATAATAGGTAATAATCTTGACGGATGATATCCTGAACCCCACCTCGTATTGTGGCACTAGCAATTTATCAATTCGTGAGCGCAGAGCACGTGTGATGGATCGATTGGCAGATTTATGAATACCTTATCAAGTACTGTTATTGCGCTACATCGACGGCTTTGGTATTAAAATCAAATCATACAACACTTTTTTATATAATACAACCTATGCAACATATTTATGTAAGAGGTAGTGCCACACTGCATGCTTGCATGCAGCCGAATTGGGCCGGCACGACCGGGGAGGTACCTCTCGCTTACACGAGACTGGCGTGAAGTGACAGCTGTGCTGTCGCGTTTCGTGCGGTGTGTAAGTAGCCGGTGGCCCATGGAGGTGGGAGGAGAAAGGAGGGCAGCGCATCTGTATAGCCTCTATAGTCTATGCGGATGTCTATGGGCGTCGGTAGTCACGAAAATGGCTCCGACTGCTCGTTTTCCCCCCTATATCATAAAAAAAAAAAAAAAAATATGCTCGCGGATTTGCTAGCTTAAATATATCTATTATTTAGCTATTCGAAGTTAATTACATTTTATATTATTCCAGATATTTATATTTGTGCCAATTTCAAACTAATTTCCAATTTTAGTTTTCACGTGTGTATATTAGCGCCAATTTCAAACTAATTTCCAATTTTAGTTTTCACGTGTAAGTAACAAAGCTGCCTACAGCAGCCTACAACAATTATGATATCTAAAGGAAAATCGAAACGAAGTAAATGCTACTGCATAGAAAAGAAACTGACTTTAAAGTGCAATAATTATTAGAAGAATTAATTGAGAAATCAATGGCAGTGATTTGGCCACTACTGAGGTCAATAAGTAACGTAACCACTTTCACAACATTCAAAATCCACACGAAACACCAAAAATATGACTTCACGACGATATTACAATTAACAGGAGTGAAAGTAACTTCCTCAGTGGTGTTGGTTCCATTCGGCTACAATGCCGAACGCAGATCAGTGTAGATGGTTCATATCAAATTATATTTCACCAAATCCACTAAAATTATCTACTATTAGCCATCATTGATATTCGTCTCAAGGACATAACGTGTGAAAACAAATGTGAAAACACGTGAAATACTCGAAGCATATATAAAAATGTTTCCTATATAAAAAAATACTAATGAGACCAAAACAGAAGCCAGAAAACAATCAAATAAATTGTCACCTCCTTAATATATTTGTTATGCTAACATATGGAATATTCTAGAAGGAAACATTTCACAAAGGAAAGATAAATCTCCCATAGCCGTCCCATTCGAAATCAGTCGCATAAATAATGTTCCATTTGCAATAACCGGGTGTATGGGACGTTTGCACAAAATATTTGCATGTAAAGCAGAAAAGCAATCCACTTACAGGGACTTTTACCTGCACGATGCTCGTCTGTTACATGCTCCTGCTGTAACCGAACAAGGAAACTCGTGGAGTCGATAAGTGATCTTGAATTATTTGAGCCTTTCCCGAAACGCGTTGTCTTGGTTTAGAATAAATCATCTACAATACTTACCAAAACATATTGAGGTGTTCTCTTAAAGTAACAAAACGTAATTAGTCGTAAATTATTTAAATATGTTACATGCATAATATATAACAATAGTTACTAATTGATGACAATATTCAGTTATTAGTTATTATATTTAGATAAATACTAGTAGATTTTTTTTAATAAGTCATGTAAAATTAATATTCCTTACCATATAAAAATATTTCGCCACGTTCTTTAGTTGATGTTAAGTTCATTGTTTTCGCGGTATTTTTGTATTCATCCTACCTAAAATGTATTATAATATTTGTCTACTCCATGCCATTTATTGGACACAATTTGTCGAGGACTTACCTCTTCATAAAGAGGGTTGGAATTTTTCTTTATTGTCCGGATTATTGAGGAGGCTCCTGAGAGGTTTACGCGATCTCAAGATGGCTGCCGCTCTTTATGACATTATCAAACTTGGATTCACCTCCGCTGTTATTAAGTTATTGATAGAGGACTTTTCATCCAAGCTTTTGCTAAAATAATAAAGGTTCATGTTGTAAGCAAGCTTTTATGGGTTATTTTTTTTGATTAATATCTAGTTTTGCTGCCATATAATAGCTAGTGATTTATTGTTTACATATTTGGACGTACGTTACGTGCCTTTGCCGATTTTTATAGGATTTTCTTTATTCTCAAAATTTTAAGTTGTATTTCAAAAATAAAGTATATCTGATTTACTTCATTTTGATGGTTTGTCTTATTTACTGTGTGATGAGTTTTTAGAACTCATGACATGTTTTAGACTTTTTTTTAACTGTAAAACTTGCATTTAGAATTTTAAGGAAAATGGCAATACGAAGGGAAACACTTAAAGTTCCTACTAAAATATTTGCTATATTAGATAAGACGCAATATAGATCCAGTGCATTCTTGGTCTGACGATAGAATAGTGCAAGAAATAAATTATCATTAGAGTAAACGGATACGGTGGATGCACAACAAAGACACAAGACAGTTTGGATAAGATATTTTGCTAACATTTATCCTTATAAATGTTAAAAATAAATAATAAAAAGATCCTTATCTTTTTGAAGGTTTTTGATTAGAAAAGATTTTTATTCCAAGACACAAGACAGTTTGGATAAGATATTTTGCTAACATTTATAAGGATCTTCTATTCAACAGAAGGTTTTTGATTCGAAAAGATTTTTATTCTAGTGATATGAGAGATAATATCATGAGAGATTGGTGTTAATGTAAAAACAAGGTGGTAAGACGGTAAAATTCTGTGGACCAGAACTGGAAGCGGACACAAGTCAGACAGGACCGTAAGCATAGAATGATTCTAACGTGCATTGGTTGAGTGAGATATGAAGTGGAAACCCAGCTAAAGTTGTCATGGCCCGTAAACTGTTTTGTTGCTACTGGAGAATGTTAAATGGAAGCAGTCATATATAGTGAATGCAGTCTCATTTCACTTTACAATCTACCGCCCTTCCAGGAACACTGTCTGAAGGGCTGTAAAGTACAATGCCGGCACCCTATCCAACGTCAGTACTCCATGTTTGGTTTTTGCAAAGGAGCAGAGACTTGATCCTTGACCTTTGAATCTATAATATGACGTCCAGAGACATTCACAGGCGACGCGACAGTACACCGATGCTATGCCCTCTTTCATGCCATTTACCCTGTAGGCAATCTGGACCCTTATAAACCGGGACAGCATAGCCTTCACATAGGTTTTGTGGTCGCTATATTTTGCCTCCTCCTCGTGATTCGCAGTCCCGGTCGCGGCGACAGCAGCGCGCGGTCCGCACTTACGGCGGAACGGTACAAATTGAAAACTCAACGGACGGTAAATGGCGCGCGACGTTGATTTGTTTAGTGTTTAAGCTGCACGACGCGTTCCGAATTCGGGCTACGCTTGTTTTGCGGAGAAATAATTTAGAAAAATTCTATTGCTGTTTGAAAAAACGCGTCTTCAGTTACAGGCAAAATAAATTTTATTTCAGAAAACAATAGTAAAACTAGTAAAACTAGTTTTACTATTGGGTGTTTTATTTTCAAAAAACCGGCCAAGTGCGAGTCGGATTCGCACACCGAGGGTTCCGTAGGAACGGGAGGTATGAGCAAAAGTAATAGGTAAACGTTGAGAAAATTACACTTCCCTGCAACAAGTTGATAAACATATATATGCGGGTGCTTGCATACATTTAGTATGAAACGAACTACATGCATAAGTTGGTAATGATTTTTCCAGTGATATAAATTTTATTTACCAATTTTTAGATTTATTCCTATATGTATGCTGTAAGGTCTTACTTCTTGCCAAATTTTAGAATTCTAGCTCAACGGGAAGTACCCTATAAATTTTCCAAAAAGTGCGTTTTCATACAAAATTTGTGCATAAATGGCTATAACTTTTTATTGCGTTAACTTAGAAGTGTGATTTTTTCAAGGCCTCAAGACGTAACTGACCTCCGTATTTATTATATATTATTATATATATTACCGACAAAAATTTCAGCTTCATCCCTCCACGCGTTTTAAAGAAAAAGGTCTTGACAGACGTACAGACAGACGGACAACAAAGCGATCCTATAAGGGTTCCGTTTTTTCTCTTTGAGATACGGAACCCTAAAAATGATTAAAATTCAAATTAGTTGTGTTAAAATGAATAAATAAGAACAAAGTAAAGATCAATGATTTTACAATAAATTTTATATTCAATTATTGTCTATAAGAACATAATAATATTAATCTAACCTCCATACCTCGAGAGGTAAAATTCAGAATCAATAAGGGTTCTGATTTTTTCACAAAAAGGGTTTGTCTATATGTCTGTCTAGACATGTTCCTAGGAACGTGTGAAAGGATCAACTAGTATTAATGTCAATACTGACATATGCAACTTCTTGAAGCACAGAAAAATCATGCTCATAACGCAATCGAAAGGCTGTGCACATATTGTCTACAAGATCGCACGTGGCTTTAAACCTATATGACTCCCAATTTACGTATATGACAAGCCAAAAAAAAAAAGTCGGACACTATTTTGAAATTAAATAATGTTTGAAGTTTTCTAGGCCCATACCCCCTTATTAATAAACATAAAATAACTTTATCCAAGTAATAACCTAGTAATAAACTGACATCTGTCAAATTCCATATTAAAAAACGCATAAAAAGTATGATATTTGACAGATGTCAGTTTGTTACTAGGTTATTACTTAGATAGAGATAATCTATGTTTATTAATAAGGGGGAATAAGATTTAAAGACTATCAAGCTAATACGATGCCTATATAAAATGTACTTACAGAAAAATATTTCCATCACAATAACCTTAATATACCTACTATTCTCATTGCCAATTCCTAAATCCTAACCACCATTTCATTCAATACAGAGATATGTACAAATGTAAACGGGCCAACAAATTACACTGAAGTGTACATCAATCTAGAGCTGTTTCCGAAACTCCCGTCATTCGTCCATCATTAACCCAAGTTTCAGGTACGTTTTTTATCCACTTCTACTTAGGAACTCGTGGAAAGTAATCGACAGAAAGAATTAATGTGGCGTCACTAACTCGCCCGTCGCCTCTGACTTTTAAAAATCTCTCTTTCTTAATTTTTACATCATTGCAAGGTGTTATATTTTTAAAGGGATGTTCCATTGTTGATATCGACAAGAACAACCAATATACCGAATTAATGATATCTTTTTATTTATTTAATTAATTATTTAAAACATAAGCCTGTGTTTATATTTGAGATAGCATTAAAAGTAAGTTTCATTTCATTATTAAGATTTGTATCTTAATTGTGAAATGAAACTTACTCCTAATGTAAATCTCAATCGTCGCATAGCTTTCAATCTAAATTTATATTTTTATAAAAGCAAACAAGTTTAAACCTTGTCTCTTTTTTAGTTAATAATATGATTAAGGATTGACAGGGTTATCATAACTCTAATCACAAAAAGATACCCTTGATAAAGTAACTAAAGAATAAAAATTAAAACTTTCACAACACTATAAATATATTCAAAAAGCAATTTATAGTAGCTGCAAATTTCATTTCAAAAGTCGATACTTTGAAAATGTAATTTGGCGCTACACTAGCGCGTCGTGAAAACCTATTAATAATTCGCGGTTCGGAAAGTTTTAAAAGTGTTTTCCTCCACCTTGTCGGGAGGTGTCGGGAGGTGTCGGCTTGACTTAGCCATTAATTTTTGCCACCAACCTGATGATATTGTTGAATTTTTCATTAGTACGCTATACACGACACCTAACAAGAGATTAAATATTACTTGAGGGCAACTCATTATTTTACTTGTTATATTTTTACTTTATTCAGAAAAAAGTCAATCTTATCAAAATATTTATGAGACATTAGGAAGTCTTCTGGCGAAGAATGACAATTAAAATGACTATATACATCGATACCTACTTATATAATTAGTATTTTATTTGAGAAGATTTCTCATGATGAATGTCATATTTCATGGGGTTGTGAATTGCCCAAAAGG
The DNA here is from genome assembly GCA_001625245.1 of Calycopis cecrops. Taxonomy (NCBI): domain Eukaryota; kingdom Metazoa; phylum Arthropoda; class Insecta; order Lepidoptera; family Lycaenidae; genus Calycopis; species Calycopis cecrops. Next base: position 191,137 of record LUGF01052345.1, on the reverse strand, counting down.
TTGAATCGGAGAAAAAGACAGCACTTAAACTGTATGTAGGCTAGTGCTGTCGATCGTCATATTTCACGTGCTATAATATTGTACAACATGTTCGTTTGGGCCGGCTGCACGACCAGAGACATGCCTCTCGCTCACCGGTACCGCGGCCAAATGACAGCTATGCTGAAGTGTATTGTGCAAGTTAGTAGTAAGAGGTAGTGCCACACTGCATGCTTGCATGCAGTCGAATTGGGCCGGCACGACCGGGGAGGTACCTCTCGATTACACGAGACCGGCGTAAAGTTACAGCTGTGCTGTCGCGTTTCTTGCTGTGTGTAAGTAGCCGGTGGCCCGTGGAGGTGGGAGGAGAAAGGAGGGCAGCGCATCTGTATATGCGGATGGTTGTGGGCGTCGGTAGTCATGACAATGGCTCCGACTGCTCGTTTGTCCTCCTATACCATAAAAAAAAAACTAGTTACGAGAAGGGAACCCCTTCTAGTTCAATATTTTGGAAAGCTCTATTACATCGTTTATTAGTTATCAAGTTGTCCTACATAATTTGACGATATTGCTATACACACACCTATTTATGCTACTCAAAAAAGAAAGTTAATTATGCTCGTAATATAAAAACACATTATATACATTTCTTTGCTTGTATTGTTCATATCCCTTCATTTTCTTAATGTCACGGGCATTTCCTTGAGTGAAAATTTAATAGAGAGAAACAAGCAAAATCATTTTGTTGGTGGGAAATTGCACCTTATTGTTTCTGGCATAAAGTTGTGTATTATAAAGACATCGACTGCATGTTTAAGTTTGTACATGCAGGTTAGTGATTGTGACAGCTTTCTTGGGCGTTTAAGGTAGAAATGGCTTCTTGAAATCCGAAGGCAATTATTTCCACATGTGCATTTCTATTAGAATTATAATACACGTAGTCTTTGTTTGAGATATTATTAAGGTCTTTAGAGCAGACATCCATTTTTTGTTGTAGATGAAGCTAACGTGAGTTAAAATGGCCTGACGATATTTAAATTCCAAATAGTATTTTGTTAAACTCTTTTTGAACATCAATGGAATCAAGCATTGAACACTCCCCTGGGAAGAAACGGCGAATAATCTCAACAGGACTGATACATTAATAGCTATAATATCACGTATGTATCTATATAATAATTATGTAATGTTTGTAGGCTTTTACATTTACAGTTACATCCTAAGCATTCACGGATTTAGATATTAGGAGTTGTTAGATTCGTCCTGAAAATGCGGGTGATGTTTTGTATTTTAAAGTATATTAAAAGCTGGATTTGATTTCTCAATTTCTTTAATTTTTAGTGCATCATAATAAAAAGTTATTTTTGAGCAAAGATAGAAAGCTATTTTTGAGGATTTTTCTCTGAGGCTAATACCGACTTTGAAGCCCCTATGACGTAAAAGTAGGCCATAGGCGCATTATCAATTTGTATTCCGAAGTCTAAACTACATTAGATAACATTTTTTACCGTCTGTCAAAACAGGAAGTCGCCTAAAGCGCTTCCGGCCGATAACAACATCCGGAGCGGAGTTGGGGAAAGTTTCGCCGAAGTTCGGCGCAAGTTGCCGGCGAAACAGGTGCTCGTTTCGGATAAAAATTTCGCACCTTTTGTTGGCCCCGGATCTTTTTATGAGGGAAAGTTTTAAGACGGGATCCTTGTTTTATGAGAAATCATTGTGGGCGCACAAGTGTCGCGCCAGAAGAATAGAAGCTTTATTACTTATTGCGTTTTATTTTCGACGAATAAAATATTACCTTTTCTTTCCAAAAAGACAATGCAGCGCATTAATATTAACGTTGTTACAAATCAAATATAGTCATCATAATAATAATGTCAATTATTGTAAATATAATAATTTTGAAAGGTTAACTTTGTCATTGGAGACTCGATGGTAAGGAAAGAAAATGTAAAGAAAAGCATTTCCTCGCCTAAGATTGACAGAAACCTATTCTAAACTTGTCATTGCATTAATACATATACGTAGATACATTAAAATTATCCTACACGAGCTAGACGAGAAGATTCCTTTTTATTTTACCTATACACATAGGTACATGGAAAACATCAAGTAACTAAATGTTTAAAGTACACCTCATTTTAATGGGATTTTACGTTCATTATGGCAATTCTAGATACTCGTACTATATAATTTCCATTATGTACATGCTATCATTTATCACTTGATCATTGAATCAACTTCATCCAGTTGAACATTAAACAACAATTTAAACTCAGGTATTATAATAAATCTTCCAAATCTTCCCCCGGCCCACCCACTCGATAATTTGCAATACAATTTTAATAAGTAACTACATTTTATAATTTAAATCTTATGATTCGGTAATAAGTGCGAGGGTGGGTGTAAAATATTTGTGTAATTGGCCGTAATGGCCGCCGGGTTAGGGCCGGTACACACGGATAACGGGAGATATTAATCCGTCAGATCGTGATTAGATTCGGTGGCACGGAGTAATATATTCTCCAAGGTGTCAGGCTTAGTGTTGTCCGGGGGAGGGTGTTCATCGATAAGTGTTAGGCGTGTTGCAGATTAACTGGGATTTATCTAGATGTATATAGTGTTTTATGAGAGCATAATATAACACCTATCAGTTTTATTTTTAAATAGATATTGACTGCCTTTCAATATGAATAAGTTACTTAATCTGTAAGTGAAGTAGGTTTTTAGTAAGGACTCTAAAAGAACTGAATCTAATTTGAAGTCAAATAAAGTACTAGCTGCCCGAAAGACGTTGTCATGTAATTATTGAAAAATATGTTGTCATGGTAACGTGTAACAATGTGGCAGAATTTTCAACCCGTTACTTTATCCTACAATATTGCATATTCGAGATACCGACTGCAGCGCCATCTGCCAGGCTGATTTGTGAATCTAAACCATTCTCAAATCCCTTTCAACAAACACAAAAATTTCGTCAAAATCGGTCCAGTCGTTTAGGGGGAGTTCAGTGATATACACACGCACACAAGAAATATAATATATATAAAGCGAATAAATGTGAAAAATGTAGAGCGGGGTTTTTCTAGTCAATGGCATCAATATGAGCATTGTGTATAACTACCCAGGCCAGATGTGTTGTCCTTTTTTCCTTCTTTCTTCCATTGAGCCAACGGCAACTCGCAAACCGCACGAAATGCGACAGCATAGCTGTGATTTTACGGAGATGTAAATGTAAATGCCCGGACGTGCAGCTCTTTTCGACAGCCTCAGACCTCAGACCTCATAACACTACCTCTTACTATATGTCCAAAAGTAAGCAGGCAATAAACACACACACATTTCTCTGGCATATTTTGAAACCCCTTACCACCTTCTAGACGCTTAAGACAGGGGAAAAACGTTATAAAACTTCGCTTGTTACATTACAGTTTTATTACTCTTTCGAAACTCACGTTATATAGCTAAACTACCGAATAGTCGATAGCTGTCATAAATATCGATAAACAGGTAATATCGACACGTGTAGATCCCTCGGGTACACGGTGCAGGGTGTAGATAGCCGTTGTTCGTGCCGCAGCAAGCGCTCCACGTCTTAGCAAGGACCACCTTTAGATATCAATAACTCTTGTAAACTTCTATAACGCATCGATCCTCGATTATATTATGCAACTGTGAGAATCGTTTCCGGGATTATTTTAGAATACTGGGTCTTGTAAATAATCATTTCGACTCTTATTTATTCCACTATAGGGCTTGGAATTCTAACTCTAGCAAGGATATTAGACCACAGTTCATCTATAAACTGATTAAATGGAGTTGGAAAACTTCGTTTCTGTTAGTACGACGCGGCATCGCTCCGGCTGCCAGTTTGCGCCTATTTGTATAGGTACTATAAAAAATATCAGCTAGCCTTAGGCCTACTACGGTTTTTTTTGTTAGGGCGAAATTTTCCTATCTAAAACATTAGATCCCTTAGAAAGGTATGTATCCAGATTTCTTTATTCTTTAACATTAGCTTCTTCAAATACATAAACCATTGTTCCTTCTTATTTCGAGCGCGTTAGTACCACGTACATTTCAAATGTCTCAATATTCACCTTAAGGAGAAAACTGTGTGCTAGTTCCGATACGCGACCGAAGTTTGCTCCTTAAAAATGTACATGACTTTGATGCAATGTTACACTTAATATATTCCTTGTCCTTTATCTACCTCGTCTTACATTTCCAATTTTACCCACAAGTAATATTTGTATTTATACAACGCAATCGAAGCTGCCGTTAGATAATTAAGCTCTCCGAAGCCTGACAAATTCTGTCAGTCGACATAATCGGCTCAGACAGGTGGCCGACGAGTTCTGACAACGTATTTTAATTTGCAACTAATTTTCAGCGCTTAACAGTTAAAGCGGATTGCGAAGTTGATAATGACGGTGAAGTTACGGCCCGGTGAACTGAGGAACTTGTTGGTAACCACTTTTTAGAAGCTGTTAAACCTTGGCCGTATAATGTACGGCGAAGTTGGGCGGATCATCATGTGCAAAACTTTTTTTTAAGTAGTAAAAAGACATGTCTATACGGCAGTACGTCGATACCTACGCTTCGCTAAAAACTATAACGTATTTACAAAATATTATCTAATATATAAAATTGTCATGAAATTTTGTGTGCATATGGAGTAGGTCTGAGAATCGGCCAACATATATTTTTCATCTCGATATTCGCACGGGATCGAAAGTGAAACCGCGGGGCGCAGTTAGTTTATATTATACAATTATTTATATAATAATGTATATAATATGTAAAACATTTGAATTAATAACCGCACCTCTATAACCCTCTGTAGTGAGACATATTTATTTATAGCTGGATGTATAAGAAACTGTGTAAACGAAATGCCTCTATAACTGGGACTTTGCAAGTCCCTTCGAATCTCTCCAGATTTCACTTTTCATAGTTAAATATTAACAAACATACTAACAAACACATTTTCGTGTTTATATTAATACTTCTTAAATTTTATTTGATGTTTGAGTAACGACTCCTATGTTATTTAATCATTAAGTAAAATTTAAGATAGACGCCATATAATTGGAGAAAATAGCATTATTGTACTTGGAGTCAGTTATAGCTCCAATTTTTTTCTTTTTTTCATTGCGATAGAACGAACTACTGTATAAACACTATATCTGGGTGAGGTCCGGTGAAAAGCAAGTATATATGCAGGCAGTCCGAGATTATTTTTAAAATAGAAGAGCTGTTCAGCAGCACAGATCAGCTTCAACGTATGTTCCGTTTTCACAGGACTCAGCAAACGAAACTTATAAATTATAATTTAAAATGTACATCAGTGTCATAATACAACTTAATTTATAAACCCTCCTTTGAATTATTGTGGTTAATATAGAGACCGTAATCCTTGTGTGTACCCAAACATTCATCGTTCGTTTCCTATAAATTATATCGTATTGAAGAGCAAATTGATAATAATTACATACAAAGCAAGGTAGAGTATAGGTGCTGTTGAGGCGCTCTCTAGCCCTATAATTAGCGTGGAGTTGACGCCATGATCACAGAGAGCGAATTACTGTACCTTCGGTGCCTATTGAATAGAGCTAATTGAAATTAAAGAGATCGATTCTAATGAGGATCTATGTCTAACTCTTTTTACTCTTTTTTTAATACCATCATCTGTATTTTTTGCTCTTTTTCCACTACATTAAGTAGCTACAAATGTACAATTGTTACTGTAGATACATAGCTAAAAATAACTTAATCAAGCTGCTGTGGGAATCAAGTAGCTTGTTTATAGTAAGTATAAGGGGTTGTTGTAATTAGCTTGTTTATAGTATAAACGAGCGAGCCTGACATCCGCATAATTACCATCCCATCTTTTTTCGTAACTGCCAATGGGCCGCTGGAAACTCACACACCACATTAAACAAAACAACATAGCTGTCATTCTGCAGAGGTATCATGAGAGGGAAAAAATCGGTCGTGCCAATTCGATTAGGCTGCAACGCGTTGTCTTTTTAAAACATTTTATCATCATTATGCTCTTTTGAAAATGATCGGAATTACATATTTTTCTACATTTTCAACTAAATGCTACTAACATTATAAATCTAAAAGTGTGTGTTTTTATATATAACTCAAAAAGCACTAAACTAATTTGTATGACATTTGCCATGGAAATTCGAACTTTCCACTCGAAAAAATAAATTGTTCCTTTGGGACAGATTTCGCGAGAGTAACGCCACGGCGCGCAGCTTGTTACTTCCTAAATAGGTGGTTTTATTTTTAAATCGTTGTGAGCTATTGTTTATTAAGTGTTCAGTCTCGTGATAACCAAACCGTTTGAACATCGTTTAAGACACAATCGCTAAGGCTAAGCACCTGTGCCACTTAACCCGTTTGGAAAGCGCTGACTGCCGGCATCTGGCTCTTTTACGTGGGTAAGTCGTAGTGATGTGTGGGCTTGTCGTTTTTTATTTATCGACGTCATAATCCCTATGCCTACGAATTTGTTTGTTACGCTTCTATGCCAAAACTACTCAGCCGATGAATACGAAACTTAGTAAGTCACAATATAGTATTAGAAAGACGACGTCAGCCTTAATCTCGTCTATTAATGTATACCTATTATGTTTAACAGCGGAGGGAAAAAGCTAATGACGACTAATCCTACTAGTATTATAAATGCGAAAGTTTGTATGTTTGTTTGTTTGTAACTCCTTCAGGCAAAAACTGCCGAACCGATTTTCATGAAATTTGGCATACACATAAAAGGAATTAACACATTGGATAGTTTTTATCCCGAAAAAATGTGCCTATGGGATGGTTTTCTATTTTCCAAGGGATCGAAATTTAACTGCGGGTGAAACCGCAGGGCGCAGCTATAGCTCGAAAATATCGCTATATGTCGAAAATTAAGAGAAAACTCCATGCTCTATTGGAGCGGAATTAGGCCGACACCAGGAACGGATTTGTGAGCTTCCCATGACTTTTGGAGGGGATAAGAGAAAAATCTCTACATTTGCATAACAGCAACGCAGATGTTAATGGGCATCGGAGATTATCAAAAGGAACCCGAATTGCTGCCCACTTATACCTACAGTAGCTGCGCCACACGGTTTCACCCAGAGAAACATTTTTTCGGGATAAAAACTATCCCTTGTGTTAATCCAAGTTACCCATTTTATAATATTAGTTCTCCAAGTATCCAAGTAACCTATAGTATAATATTGTCGCATTTATAATAATATTAGTCGTCATTATTAAAAAGCAAACGTTTAACTTACCTACCTATCATAAATTTGAGATAATTGACGTCTCGCATAGGATTTTCTTATCAAATCCGATCAAAACGAATATGTTGATAAGTAGGGGTGACCTATTACTACAGAACTAGTAACTGGGGTCGCCGCGAATAAATACAAAAGCATCGCGAATAAAAAAAGCTTTTCGACTGTTCATCGATACGCAAGTCCCATCACTACTTTGTATTGAGTGCAAGTGGTCGTTAAGGCTGAAACGTCGATATATGGCCCATCGAGCACGCGCGCCCTCTCACGGTTCCCATCACCTTCACTATACTGGGTCACTGGGCCAGGTGCCGTCCTTGCCGTTATCCACTTGGCGCGAAAATAACACGCTAACTAGTGACAAGCGTATGCTTATATTATATTTTTAGTAATTTGTAGGATGCAGTGACTTGTAGCCGTATAAATAGAGTGCTTTGTAGCCGTATAAAGCCCGCACGACCGGGGAGGTACCTCTCGATAGAGATGCCGGTGTAGTGACAGCTTTACTCCGTACGGTTTGCGAGTTTCCCGTGGACGGAAAATGATAGGGAGTCCAAAGCATCTGCATGACAATTATGTTGGTATTCATGGGCGTCGGTCATCCAAAAGCTCTTGTTTGTTCTTTTGCCCTCTTAACCCATTGAGTGCGGCGGACGCCGATCGGCGTCTTTTTATTTCCTTTCCAGATGCGGAGGACGCCGATCGGCGTCCGATTTCAAATGAGTTTATTTTCGTCAAGAATTCAATTTATTGCAAATTTCTGCGAAATAAACGTTTACTTTTCCTATAGCTACGAGGTACTGAGCATAGTTTCTGTGAAATCATCTCTTCAAAAATTCAAATATTATTGATAAATTGCGGAGGACGCACGTCTACCAGGAGTTACTAACATGATGCTTTTCAATTTTTTATATGCACATTTTATTTGTGCAGATTTAAACATTTAGACAGTATTTTAAACTTGAATTATGGATAGACTTGCGATGTACTTGCGTGACTCATGTCTATATATGAAAATCAGTGTTTCTTGAGTAAGATAAATTTACAGACCGGCGTAAAGTGTTAGCTTGCTGTCGCGTTTCGTGCGGTGTGTAAGTAGCCTGTGGCCCATCGAGGGGTGGTGGGAAGGGGGGCAACGCATCTGTGTATAAACTGCGGATGTCCGTGGGCGTCGGTAGTCACGAAAATGGCTCCGACTGCTCGTTTGCCCCGTTGTGCTATAAAAAAAATTTGGGTGTTAAACTATAGAATCAGTTATTGAAGATGAGATTTCTATTCTGTGGTAGCTTTAATCGGCAGCTGGATTCTCATATTAGTTAATAAAAAAAATAGCGAAAAAAAGGCAACTAGACTTCTTTCACTAGGAATCTTCTTAAAATGCCTACATAATAATCACCAAGGATAATTAGTTCAAAGGGTTAAAACGATGAATGATAAAATATAATATGTATAATATGTTCATAATATTATGATTTAATGTAGTTTAGAAGTTACCAAAGGTTGGTATACTCTGGCAAAATCAACAAATAATAAAAAAAATATTAAAACACGAATATCTATTAAATGTGGTGACTATTTATTGTATAACGATTTATAATATATTATTTTACTTTTACTTACTGTTTTCACCCATAATTTATAGCAAAAACTCTAATTTCTAAAGTTTTACTATTAATGGCAGATTTAACTGATTGTGACAAAAATAAACCCCTTTACTTAGCTCCGCGTATATCTGTCTACAATTTACAAGCTAACTGTAAGGTGGGCGAAAAGAAAAAAACGATTTTTTTTTCGAAATCTTATCCGGGTGCGGTAGACGCCGATCGGCGTCTAAAGTCCTTTTGAGGTGCGGCGGACGCACATCGGCGTCCTGTTGAAAAAGGCAGCCGCAACTCAGCAGTAATCGTAATTTGGAGCGCCGCATTGAATGGGTTAAGCTATAAAAAGTGAAGACGCAAACGAGTGTTACATGACAATGACGTTTTTTTCTTTTCTCGCGGGGAAATGGATTTACGCACTGCCACCGGACCGAGGGTGAGGTCCAGTGGATGTATGTGGGACTCCCGGATAAACCGAAAACACTAAAACCCCGCGGGTGCCATCCGCCGCCTATACTGAGGTGCCCCGGAACTATTAGCAACATGGCACCTCGGCGACTGGCCAGTCCCCCGAAAAGGAGCGGACTTCTCCAAAATAGTGGGGCTAGTCCAACAACCTAGATTAGCCTTTTCCGACGTCGGGCCCGTGCAATCTGGCCAACCTAACCCCGTTAGAGGCGACATAAGTTGCGCGTACCGCCTCTGCCGCACTCCCACTTCTTCTTATTGTTGTCTGTGGGCATCTGATACACCGCCGGGTCCAGGTGGGGGAATCGGGGGGCTACAGCCCCATGCCCCTAAGGTTTAAGGGGGTTATGATAATTTTTGTACCCATGAAAGCGCCCCTTTTCAATTCCAAAGTCTCCAATCCCGGGCCCCGCCAGATCTTAATCCGGCGCAGGTTACTACGATTGTTCATTTTCCCCAGTACCCAAATTATATTCGGGCCCATTCATCAATCAGCATCACATCCATGGTTTTTAACAGCGTACCAAATGTGTATTGTGATTATGGGATTTTCATTTATATTATTTTTTTATTTTAATTTCGTCTTAATTTTTAATTTTCTAACTGAACTAAAATTGTTAGTTATAAATCATGGGATTATTTTTTTTATAGTATAGGGTGGCAAAAGAGCAGTCGGGGCCATTTTCATGACTACCGACGCCCATAAACATCGGCACAGATGTTATACAGATGCGTTGCCTCCTTTCTCCTCCCACCTCCATGGGCACCGGTTACTTACACCGCACGAAATGCGACAGCACAGCTGTCACTTTTTGCCGGATCGATACCGTAAGCGAGAGGTACCTCCCCGGTCGTGCCGGCCCAATTCGGCTGCTGTATTATAATATACATGTATGTATAACTTAAACAAAAAATATATGTTTTGTTCATCGCAAATATTTCTATGGTGAATGTACAAATAAAACAATTGAAATATTTTGAAAAATTTATTCGTGATTCTCGTTGAGTCGTAATAAAATAAAAACTCTACTAGACTACGTGATGTGCGCCGCGGTAAGGCACGCCATATAACCAGCTCACAAAATATACCACACAAAACCAGCTGTGCTGTTCGCGTTAAGAATGCACGGACGTCAGCAAACTGACGGCAAAAACGGGCCAGAGGCGTAAGGTGCGCTTCGGTTACAAGAAGATCCTAACATTAATTGGTTGTTCACCCTTCTTGTTGGCAGAGGAATCCTATGAAATGACGTCACTGCAATGTTAACGCAAACAGAGTATAATAATTCCTTCCAACTAGGCTTTCAAAATGAGGATCGTTTCTAAACTTTGTGTGAAATATTTTATTAAAGGCTAATTACATTCTACACTTTGCTAGAATTGAGACATTGAAAATTGATAGTCATTAAAGATTTGACTGAGACAAATAAATAAATTATATACATCGTGCAAGTACATCTTAACTGCTGTTCTCTTAGCTCTTACATTAGGCTCTTAGGCTCTTAAGGCTCTTATATCCTTCAGTTGAGCATATTTTATCCAGAAAGATACAGTGTAATTGGCCTTGGCTGACTTCATTGACTAAACATTATATTACAATCACGTCGAAAATTGGAAATTAGCAATTTGGCATCTTAATATCTTAGGCAGCTTGTTTTGTATATACGTCATATAAATTACTGTCTGAAAACGGATTCACCATTTTCGTCCCAAGCATTATATTATATCCTGTTGTACAAATATTGGCACAAACAAAAATACTGAGTATAAATGCTCTTTGCGTAATATATAACCTCCTTTCAGAGCTTTCAGAGATTCTCATAATTCATAATATGTCACACAATTGAGAACAAATAAGTAAAATAATCGAAAATAAAAAAAAATCTATTACATAAAAAGAGTGTCTTAAAAACTACATTAAGATTCATTTTGGACGGAAAAAAAATAAAAAATCGAAATAATAATAAATTTGTCTTATAAATAAGCTGTTCTAATTTAAATCTAACAGTAGTATAGTAGTTATCGTACACAGAAAATTTCCTCTAAAAAAACATTTCTTATATCAGATCTAGTCTTGGTTCAAAAATATTAAATTAGTCATATACTTAACACAAAAATAATATCTAACGAATGTGATAAAGATACATTAAAATTCATTGCCAACACATTTTAAGCCGTTAATTATTAAGTATTTAGGCAAAAAAAAAATTAAGTAAATCTATTGTAAGCATTAGTGGCCTTTTGTTGTAGAACTTTCTAGTAGTTCTTATACTTGTGCGTGTCTATGGAATGTGGTTCCATATTTCATTATACATGCCATTTTAGTAAATGATTTTCGATGACACTTATAAAATATATTATATAAATTATATTCCAATTGATTGTATAAAATTTTAAATTAAGTATACAATAATATAAAAAAGAAAGTTCATTTACAAAACACTATATGCACACTACTTTATCATAGTTATAGTATTTTCATTGTATGAATTGTAAACATTATTGTTTTTTTTTTTCATAATCGCAATATTAAATAGAAAATAGTATCATCAAATTATACCTATGTTATTAGTATTGATACTATATTTAATTATAATTAACGCAGTGAGAAACAGTGTAGTTATATGTATGTGTATAAATGTTTAAAAAAAACCTATTTTAATAATGGCGATTGTAATTATTCTTGTGCTAAAATAAAATGTACAGCTAAGTTCGCAGCACACATGAGATTGTCGTGTGCACCTTAATATATAAATCGTAAATGCTAACTGAGATTTGTATTTACCCGACTGTGGCCTCCGTCATATTAAAAAAATCCTAATTTTATTCCAGCAGTCCGTCTTTGTAATTATTAATTATTATCAATCGTTCTTGCATTTGAATATTAAGTACGACCCAATGGAAACCGGGACTTTGTGATCTGCAATTAAACCTGCTTGAAGTACTATTTAATATTGTTTGTTGTTGATTATTATTTGTCTTTTAACAATGGGTCAACTTTATAGTCGGGTTAGATTTTTTCTACAATAAAACTAAGTATATTTCATTTAGCACTTAGTGAATTAGTACATATGTGTATTAGTGTGCTTGTGGTACGGCTCGTGATGTGGTGGGACTGTGGGGTTGTGGATTTGTGGTTATATGAAGAACTCTCTACGCTTGGTGACGCGCGCGCCCGTAGCCGCCGCGAGCGCAGCCGCATCCGCACCAGACGCGCCCTCCGCCCCTCGCTCCTCCTGCACAAACATTAAGATGTGCAAACTTAGCTGTTTAGCAATAGAAAAACTGTGAAACTGTTTGGTTATAGAAAACAAACTTATACCTCCTAGCCTATATTATTAACTGTTAATTATAGAAAACAAAGTCATATCCTCGACTGTGTATTGTGATACTGTCGAGCATGGGTCTTACTTCGAAATTAAGCACAATGGATTATGTTCCCTATCCACGACTTTGTGTTTCAATGTAAATTATATGCAGTATTTACCGTCACTTAAATTCGTCTAGGAAGAGAACACTATTATAACGTTTATTGTTATCAATAACAAACTTGTACAATACCTGTGTGAGATATTCTCCCTTGTGACGCGAGAGGGCGCGGACCAAAACCACAGCCACAACGATCAACAGCAGAAATATGAAGCACAGAACAGCTGTGGAAGTACAACACTGTTAACCATATAATATATGTATGTTGTAAATGTATGTGACCATGTACGGGACCACGAATACATTTTTTCAGGTCTATTGCCATTTCTTAGTAAATTTGAATTAATAAATAAATTCTAGGATTCAAACATTTACTAAATACCTTTCTGCGAAAACTGACAGGATTTAGTAATTTAAATTTAGAACAGGTGCAATACTGACTGCCGAGTATCGCCTCGTCGGTGCGGTGCAGCTGCAGATCGTCGGCGAGGTCGGAGGGGGGCGG
>LUGF01052345.1:149818-163111 GCA_001625245.1 Calycopis cecrops | reverse complement strand
TGGATAACGTTGGTCGTGTTCAGATACATGTTCTCTATGCATCCCGTGAAGTTCTGATTCACCACTAGGCCGTCTTGGAAGTTCGGTACGCCGCCGATGTAGATCTGAAAAATATATTGTATTAAGATTCGAAAACACTTAAGAGGTTGGACAATAGAATGGATTCGATAATTACTACTCTATGACATTATTTCAGCCCCATAATAAACTACATCCTTAATTATTTGAATGGAGGTGTTATTACGGTGGTTTTAACCGGCTTAAATTCTGCCTTAGCTGCAGCGCTATCTGCCGGGCTGATTTGTGAATCTAAACCATTCTCAAATCCCCTTCAACATACAAAAAAAAATCGTCAAAAAGTGTCAGGAGAAGTTTAGTTACATACTATACCTACCTACACATGCACACAAGAAATATATAAGTATATTAAGTTTTGATATATCGATACCGATACGTTACGTTAGTTTTCAATTACGTTACGCTATAGCGGTCGCATGTTACTTACAGCTCTATTCAGGTTGAGGCGGGAGAACTCGCCCTTGACCCTGCCCCTAACGATGACGCGATCGACAGAGAATATGACGTCACGGCGGTTGCGAGATATCACCACGTCGTGCCAAATGTTGTCGTCGAGCAAGCTACCCACCGACAGTGACGTCAGCACACCCGAACCTGTGGGAATGTGTTTAAATTATATTGCAGTGTGACATCAGCACAACCGAACCTGTACCAATGTGTTTCAAATATTATGTAAGTAGTACAAATTTAAGAAGATTTCTATAAAAAAAACTTAAGTTTAAATATATAATCTTGAAAATATGGCTTTCATAACTGCTGCTAAGCTGGGCTTTCATAACAAACATATTATTGAAAAAGTATAGGTAAAAACATTGTTGGTAAGCCCGTTTTTGTATGAATTGTAAATTAAAGAATAGATGCATAAAATGGGTCACTTGTTTTATTTACAACAATATGCTTCTTCATTAATAAAGAGGAGAGAAATTACAAACAATCTGCTTAAGTAATACTTCCCTTCCCTAAAATCCCTAACCACCTTATTAATAAACATAAACCCCCTTATTAATAAACATGGAATAACTATATCCAAGTAATAAACTGACATCTGTCAAATTCCATACTTTTTATGTGTTTTTTATTATGGAATTTGACAGATGTCAGTTTATTACTAGGTTATTCCTTGGATAGAGTTATTCTATGTTTATTAATAAGGGGGTTAATGACTGTATTCAAGCATTAACCTAGTAATAGACTGACATCTATTAAATTCCATATTTTTTAATATGGACACATAAAAAGTATGGAATTTGACAGATGTCAGTTTATTACTAGGTTAATGCTTGAATAAAGTTATTCTATTTTATTTTATTTTATTTTATTTTCAAGGAACACAAACAGTAACATTAGACATTTTTAAATAAATCGTATAAAATAAAACTTAAACCAAAACTGTGTCCACTAATAATTAAAACATAATTAACAGCATCCGCTAAAATACGTTAAAATTAATAACTTACTAATCACAAAACAATGAAAAAAAAAGAGAGAACATGATTATATAAATTAAAAATTTTATGATTATAATAAATTAAAAGTATAAAATCTGAGAAAATAAATTTGTGGAGCTATGAGATTAAATTATATTAAATACAAAAAAAAATCAAATACAAAAAAATACAAAACAAAGAAAAAATACATTATATATTACTTAAGTTGCATGTCAATTCTCTAACCTTGCTTTTATAAGTATCAAATGAGCACCAAAACTGATCGATTGATTGAAAGTATTTATTATATACAGAAGTTGCACGTGGGATAAAGGTATTGTTGCTACACTTGGTTTTAATTTTGGGAACACTATATGAGTTCTTACTACGTGAGCATAGACGTGGGCAATTTATGTCGATGTTTTTCAAAAGATATGAGGAATCTATTTTACTGTTGATTATTTTATATAAAAAGTGCTGATCTCGTTCAAGTCGGCGAACATACAAAGGATGTTTATTAATAAAAGGGAAAGGGAATAAATATAACATGGGTAACACCTCACCCAGATCAAGATTGAGGACGAGCCGGTTGTCTCTCAGCTGGAGCGCCATGTAGTCTCCCTGGGTGCCTCTGGAGTACATCAGGGCTCCGGAGGCGACGCTCGTCTTGAACCGGAACCGGATCACCTCCCGGGCCGCCGATATCGGGTCTCGCAGCAGGTCCATTTTGATTAACGACGAACCGTTAAAGTACATTGTATCGGCGACTGCGAAATTAATTTTCTTGTTCAACTTCAAATTACAAGATTAATTATATTTTGTTATAATATAATCCGTCAGTGCCATTTTTATGGCGACGGAAGCCTATGGACATTCCGCATACAAGTTATACAGATGCGTTGCCCTCCTTCCTCCTCCCTCCAGCTACATAGGCCCTCGACTACTTACACACCGCAAAAAACGCGACAACAAGACTATCACTTTAAGCCGTTATCGTGTAAGCGTGAGGTACCTCCCAGGTCGTGCCAACACTACCTCTTAATAGATATTATAGTGCCTACTATTATGAGACTTTTATCGAGATATATCTCTCCTATCTGCGGGAGAGAGAAGTTGCCCCCAAGTATTACCCTACGAGCAATTATAGTTTTCCGATGCAGGTTAGCGCTCATCTTCACTTTCGCGGTCACTTCAAAATATTGATGTCAATATGTAGTCTTTTATAGTAATCAGTCTTTACTCGCATGCTACTGGGTACTGTAGGATTGAAAGTTTCAACCCTTCGCATTAATTCACCGAAGCCGACATTTGTGAATTGCCTCATGACTAATTCTAATGTTGTAGGTAAGTCGAAGCTAAAATTGATGAATCACAAAATATGAAATGCTTACCATAATCACAGCCGTAAATTTCCACCCTCATAGATATCTTGTCACGCCATCTCATGGGGTTTATGCGAATGTACTGAGCTATGATGGGCACTTCAAATTCGTTTCTAACGATGGTGTTACCATCGTGATTGCCCTCAAACATCTAAAATGTCAAAAATATCTTAAACATGACTAGAAGTAAGCGATTTTTCTTTAACCATGAATAAGAAAATGAAAACTTCTGTTTTATATAAAATCTTTACATAGTAGACAATATCTAGACATTAGTTACCTACTAAGTGAATTAGAACTTGTAACTAAGTCTTATTTTTCCTAAACAGAAGATAAAAGAAAATAATGTTACTGATATAATTAAATAGAACTAACGAATATCGTGTAATTATTGTATTTGTCTTTTGTTACACATTAGATGGAGAAAAATGCATATTCTAGTATGATTCTGTTCAAATAATGTCTATAAAATATTGAGATATCACAAATTCTAGATTATTATTATTATTATTATTATAACAGTTTTGTACACTAAATTTCACCTGTGAGTCACCGCCAGAGTTAGACATGGCCCTCCAACCTTCCCCATCGTCCGAGTACTGCACCATATACTCGGTGACATATTCATTAGTTGCAAAGCGCCCCCTAGTGGCAACGCCCCGCAACTCCTTGCGTGAGAGCAGGTTAATGGTGATGTGCTGGTTATACGAGCTCTCCTGCGCCGACCATGCTGATGTTCCTTCACCGCCAATGTTAATTGAAAATTAGAGCATGCACACTGTTAGTGTTCAACTTCTACATAGCAAATACATCAACTCGTTATATTAGTGATACAGTGAAACTTGGTTAAGTGGGACCTGGATAAGTGAGAAACCTATATAACTGGAACTCATCCCAACACTTTGGAACCTCTGTTATTGGAACGAACGAAACCTCTATAACTGGAATTCGTTCTTACGATTTTATCGCCTTAATTACCTCTAGGTATAACTGAGGCAGCTAGTGAATTTTATATGAATTAACTGCTGTAACTGACTTTACATTGTTCTGTTTGTTTACTTACCTACTTATTCCTATTGTACCCGAAAATTCCGCACTAAACTAGTTTTAAGCCCCCATGACCTTCAGTTTCAGTTTTGCTTTACTATCACACGGATGTTTATTTAAAAATTGTCGAAATGAAGGCTCATGTCGTTATGAGTACGTAAGAGCGCCTTCACACTAGCGTCTGTTCAGCGTAGGCGTTCGATGAACGTATTCGCAGCGCAGACGCGCGTGATGTTCCGACAACGCGACGCGTGCGTCGCGTTGTCGCAACTTTACTTCTACAGTTAGACCCCGTTCAGATGACAAACGTTCAACGCGCGTTTGGGTAACGCGCGTTTACAACTACATACTTTTTGTTCCGTTCACATGCTAACGCGCGTTTTAAAACGCGCGTTAGTATGTGAACGGCCTGAACAAAAAGTATGTCACGTCACACAATTAAAACAAAAACAAAAAAAACACGCGACAACGCGACGCACGCGTGGCGTTCTCGCAGCGTCTGCGCTGCGCGTACGTTCATCAAACGCCTACGCTGAACAGACGCTAGTGTGAAGGCGCTCTAAATATTCAAAATATCTAAAAATATATTTTTAGTCGCAAACGGATATTATCATATCCGTTTATGAAAGTGGGGACACACGCGATCAAGTCTGTGTCGTATTTTTGTGCCAAAATCTGTGTAGAATAATTCAGAATAAAGATAAAATTCAATCAGAATGTTCTGAAGGACAATGAAAACTAAAACTATTAACGAAACCCTCAGTAAATGAGACAGATATTTATTTATACCTGGATATGTGGACACTGTGTAAGTGGAATACCTCTATAAGTGTGACTTATTTGCAGGTCCCTTAGTCTAACTTAACCAGTTTTCACTGTATATGTCTGAAAATTAAAAAGTAGGGTCTAGCTTTCCTTTAATAATTGTGATTAAGGCACCTCTTCAAGAATGTTTATACTGAATTCAGAAGCAAGGAAATATTATGTGTAGAGTCAACGAAGATAAAAAAAGAGCCAAAGAAGATTATCAGCATATTTAACATAATTCATTTGAGTTTTTACAGATGTGCTCATTTGGAATCTATCCATTAATACAGATTCCAAATGGGCAAATAAACGATATTAGGAAATAATACAAGAAATATGTTATCAGAATAATAAAACATTAATAAACTATGCTGGAAATAAAGAAAGAAGGCCCGATTATTAAAGACTATTTAAATTAGTTACGGACCCGTTTCCGGAATTCAAAACCTCCACGGACCCCTGTCAAAGATATAATGGTTACAATGAAATAATTCACATTAAATCATCTCCTTTAGATAAATAGCTTAAGTGGGTTACAAGGAAAATATAGATATACAATAACAGCAAATAAAAAAGAAATAGAAAAGTAAAACTACTGAGAATAGTGCATGTCATATCAAACTACGCAAGACACATGCTAACCACCACCTACAACATTCCAATAGAAGAATCTGTTAATCTTTATGTTATTCTTGCTATGTACCACTTGTCTGTCCTATTTACCTTAACTTCTCCCCCAGCTGCTTTGTATTTAACATAATCAAGACCATTTGAACCATAGCTAATATGATACTCTTGTACAAACTCTTGTGAATGTGCACGACCTTGCGTCGCTATCCTTGTTATATTCTTCACAGATCCCAAGTCTATTATGAGCTGCTGATCAAAATCATTCTCTGACGCCGTCCACGCGTTCAAACCTTTTATATTAAAATTCCAATGTGAATAGTAACTTCATTTTAATAGTATTTTGAAGGTGATTAGTTTAAAAAAATAACATTTACTAATTTTATATTTTATTAAATAAAAATTAATGAAAGAGCTAATAAAAAACCATATATAACTAAGTAAAATAAAATATATGTTAAAACCTAAAAGACAAACAAAAATTTTCTTGGTAATAAAAATGGATTCATGCAAATTATTAAAAATGATAGTAAGTTCTAATAACCGTACCATAAAGAAACTTTTAATACAAGTAGTAATATTAACAAAAAAATAAACAAAACATAAAATTAATTAAAGTTCTAAAAGTGCTTAAGTTCTTTTCTTATAAAGTTTTCAGCAAAAATATTGTCACTATCCAAAAGTGGTTTAGCTTCCTTAATTAATTGATCAAAATCAAGCATTTCAAACTGTTTCACTGGCATATTAATTGGCTTCTTTAAAGAAACAGCAACTGCATGATTTTCGTCAATAAGTGTTTCTTCAAACATCCAGTCTTCTTTTAAAGCATTATTTTCATATAACTTTGTATCTGTGATAATTTCACCCAATTTCAATGGGGTCTTTAAAGAAAAGCTGACATTTTGTAGAGGTATTGTTATACCTACTCCTATATTTTTAACATAGCTCTCTTTAAGACACCATATGCGATAGAAACATGCTATCTGTTGCATTTCAGTAGAGTTTGTACGAATTAAATTCCATTCATGTTCAGAAAACTGTCTCTTCATAAGTCTAAAAAACTCTTGAACATCCTTGTTTGGTGGTGGCACAATTTTCATGACATCAATGCCTACTTCTTTTTCAGTATTACCAGCTAAAACAACATAGTCTCCTTGATGTGAAATATTAAAGTACGAAGATATTTCATTATGTCCAACAAGTATTGGCTTTCCATTCTCATCTCTACCAAAACGTATATCTTCATATGGAATGCTGGTTGATAAATGTACAAATTTTCTCATCATAAGCCTTCCAATTAAAGAGCATTTGGCATCATCTTGAAAGACAAACCGTGATATGCGGAGTTTTTCCTCACTTTGGATAAAACTTGAAGCTGCCAGTATTTGAGTATATGTAGGATTCCATAAAAATGTTGGGAAGGCCCATCTAACATTTATATATGACATTTTGGCTTTAAATATTACTGCCTCTTATTCTCTCATAAAATATATTATGGGTCCTTGTTTATCAAATTACATTGAATGTGCACCTGCAGAGTAATTATTCTCCTTTCAGAATATCTTCTAATGTTATATAAATAATAATTTGTATTTTTTTATTATGCAAAAATTATACTCTACACATGCCAAAAAGTTCTACAGTATAATAGGTACAAATTCATAAAATTATAATGATTATGATTTTAAAACAATTGTGTGTTGACAATGCATCAAAAAACAGGATAATTTCTAAAGATATATTTTTCTATAGATAATAAATCAAGTCATATTAAAACACAATCTTTATTAGACACACTCGCTGACATCAACTTGTAATGTTCATAAAATTACATACTAACAAGGTTATCTTATAAAACATTGATTGTATGCTCTACAAAACATATCTTACTCTAGTTTCTGTTCACAGTAAAAATAAGCAAAATTAAAATTCAAGTTCATTATTTTTTATGAAACAAACATCATAGTTCAAAGTCAAAATTTACTGATCTAATTGATATGCAATAATCAATCAAACAATAAGAATTAAAATGCTACTGTTACGAAGCAACTACTTTACATATTAAATACATTATTTAAAATAATTCGTTACTACGAATACTTAAAGGAATCAAGTACAACTCACCATCCAACTTCGCATTATCTGCTCCTCTATCCCTTAAGCTTGATGTTGCACTTAGTTTAGCAGTCTCCACTAGGGGTAGATTACATTCGTAGTCGTAATAATATTTTGCGGAATCTGGAACCATATAAATTAACGATTACTAAGCATGAGATTCATTCATAATTTTTCTATTTATTTGAATGTAAATGTAGTAAGTACTGGATGATGAATTTAGTAAGTAATGAAAAGAGGATACTAACCTGCGTTTGTACTCTCAAGATAGCAGTAAAGCAAAATAACAAAATAAAACACAGGAACACGCATCATAATTTCATAATTGCACTTGTGTATTGAGTAAAACAAAAGGTCTAGCAACGGTCAAATATTAACGACAGCAAGTTTGATCATTACTTTTGGCGTTCTCCTGCGTTATTTGGAGAGCCGGACAACACCCTGTAAGATGTCACTGTCAAAATGAAATGCTTTGCAATTCAAAATTTGGTACTTCTCTCTACTTCTCCTTTTCTTATAGTGGAAAATTTCGGTTAGGCATATATTAATTTTCAGTTTCAGTATTAGTATTTAAACAGATATCAATAATTAAAATCAATATTAATATATATAGCAAATATAAAAAAGGAATTTACATTCTTTTCTAATACCTTCATAATTTCAAAGTTCGTCTTTTTTATATTTCAGACTATATTACACTGGATCATACAATAATTATTAAGCTATCTCAATAGGGAACGTGCATGAAACATAAAGGCAGCACTTTCGTCGCCCTAGTGATCATTTTAAGAATCAAATGCTAGCAAAACATTACGCAAAAAACAATGACAATGACATGCTAATTTATGTACAAACGAAAATTTGATAGCATACGGTTCACATTTCAGCCACTAGTTAGCGTGGTAGTCTAGAAGCTTATTCCCTATTGTCGAGGAATAAATAATTATAACAGCTCATCCACTGCGACCAAGTACCTCCAGCAGGCGATCACCTCCCTAGGGGAGTGGTTCGCCCGCTGGAGGATCGAGGTCAATTCCGATAAGTCCCAGTCGATTCTGTTCTCAGGTCGCTGGCATAATGTTCAAACGAGACCGGCTCGTATCATGCCCCCCGTCTCTTTATACGGTCAAACCATCCCCAGGGTACGCTCCGTCAAGTACCTGGGTGTCACTCTAGATAGTCGCTTCAATTTTAAGCCGCACGTTAAACGCGTGCGCAAAAAAGCACTTTATGTGCTACACAAGTTATATCACCTCATCAATGCTAGAAGTAAAAATGTCGCTTAGAAATAAGCGTACATTATACGTCACATGCATTAGACCGATTTTTTCCTATTGCTGTCCCGTGTTCGCACACGCTAGCCCTAGGACTCTCTTACCTTTGCAAGTAGTGCAAAATAGGTTCCTCCGTATGGCCACGGGTGCCCCGTGGTATGTCCGTAATATCGATCTTCACAAAGATCTCGAGCTCCCCTCTGTTAGTGGGCACTTCAAAGTGCTCACTAAATCTCATTTCGATAGGGCCACCTCTCACCCCAACCCCCGTGTCATGAAAGCAGCGGATTACAACCCCGACTGCGTGACTAATGTCGGTCGCCGTCCCAGACATGTTCTGGCTGATGCCGACGACATTTTCACTACAACTGTTACACGAGTCATCGAGACACGTAAACAAAGACAGACACACACCCGCGATGCAGGTACTCTACACCCCGTCCGGGGGATCCGGACGCGGACACAGTTCCGACCACAACTTCACCCTGACAGACAACAGCACACACGTTCGGCTCCTGACAGCCAGAACGACGATGTTAGTTTAGTCTCAGGGAATAATGCCAGTGCCCTTTTGCAGAGCTCAAATCAAACCGCCGAACCGGTTAGGTTAATCACGACACCCGTGCGCGAGTCGTACCACCCGCCATTGGTGGAAGGGGGGTCCGGGCCCCCCAGTCAAGATAGCTCACAGAGCTCCTCAAGCTCATGACCCGTGTCGGCCACTTTTTAGCTGCCGCGCGCGAGCTGCTCCCCTCCGTTAAAGGTGGGGAGTTGAGGACACCCGTTGTCCTCGGCCAGATAATAATAGTACAACCTATTAATCGCAATAAGTCCGGTTTGCCTTCTCCCATTAGTCTGGGAAAGAAGGGGGGGTCTGTCCCCCTATCGACCACAAGTACAGAGGTTCGACGCTCCAGGTGAGTTCACCTCTCATATCGATGAAGCTGCACTGACCTTCAGTCATTTAGCGTATATTCTATCTAAAAAAAAAAAAAAAAGCTCATCCACTATTACAATTATTACCTCAATTTTTTTTATGCTTTCTTGGTGAGTCTTCACGGTGAGGATTAAACGATTATTAAAAGTAATGAAAATCAGTTTTGTACCCCATCGTATTTACGTAAACGACGCTGATAAGTAGATAGCATCGGCAAAATGCAAAAAAGTTGCAAATAAAAAAAGCTTTTAATTGTGACATTTGACATTTCAACATTCATTCACTGTCAAGTGTCAACTGTTAAGCGTGAACTGTGAAGTGTCAGAAATCAGAATACCAGCAA
Source organism: Calycopis cecrops (assembly GCA_001625245.1). Taxonomy (NCBI): domain Eukaryota; kingdom Metazoa; phylum Arthropoda; class Insecta; order Lepidoptera; family Lycaenidae; genus Calycopis; species Calycopis cecrops. Next base: position 153,074 of record LUGF01052345.1, on the reverse strand, counting down.
CGAGTTTAGGGGAGAATTGGAAATAGGCAAGAATGTATTAGCGTTTAGCAATCTTTGTTTTTATCGATTAGTGCAATGCGGCACGGCCCGAGATCTAGTTAATCTCCATTGTAACATCTGTTCAGTCAACACCAACACCGGTAAATATCTGTATTTCTAAAACCCGTTATGTACTTGTTTAATCTTTCCCGTTATTCTTTTTGAAGCAGTCTTTAGAGATTACGATATGTATACATTATTGCAAATCAAAATATTACTCTTATGTTCAATTTCGCTACCCTGTTATAAAATAATTACAGAATACATAAATACAAAGCGTGAGTCACAAATATTAGTAAATGAGCTCAGGCCTCAGACGTCAGTGGATCGAGGCGACATTTTGATTGGCTAAACACTACCTATTCGGAAATCAATACGTGACTCCAAAATAATTTAACAAACTTAGTTTAACTGCATTCTATTACATTGGTGCACATCATAGAAAAGATTTAATATTGATAGCGGATCTTATCTAGTACGATTGTAAGAAATTTGTTTTAGATCAACTCTTTTTATTTTTATCTCAACTTTAATTAGAAAATAAAAACATGCAATTCTGCTTAATTACATGTTATTATTTTTTAAAAACATTTTCCTTCAATTAGCAATTACAGGGTCTAAATATCTATTAATCATACTCATAGAAAGGCTTTTAACAGTGTTTCTTAATCTTTTTGTGCCCAAGGATCACTAAAAAATGAGACAGAACTTCAAGGACTCCTTTATAAAATCGTAAATTACAAATAAATTTAGAATATTTTTTAGTACTTCTTTTCATAATAATTAAAATGTGCCCTTATATTATAACATTAGTTTTAATTATTAGTGCTAATTTCTGGACTCACAAAGGCCATGAAGCATCTCAATTTATTTGTTTTTTACATACAAGAGAAAAAAATTGCTATTGAAAATTAAAAAATAGTAAATGTGTAATGCAAATTGTGTTTAAATATTTTTTACTTTATGTATAAAAGCATAATATTGTAGACCCCGTTACACTTATATGGACCTTTTGGGTCCACTAAAATTAAGATACACTGGCAGCTGATAATATGAAAAAATATTTATTTCAGAATTAAAGAAGTAAACATGTCTAGTATGTCAGATCGCAAGGCTGAGCTGGAGCGAAAGAAGGCTAAACTTCAAGCTCTCAGAGAAGAAAAAGATCGACGAAGAAGAGAAAAAGAACAGAAGGATGCTGAAGAGGCTTCTGTAATTTTATTTTAATATTTTTTATATGTAATAATAAAGGTGCATTATGTAACGAGTGAGCAGCTTAAAGGGATATTAAATCTCATTTAATTGTTGATACTACTGGTTTAAAAAAAGTTACACCTCAAAGTATGTATTAAAGATAATCCTGTAAAACTTTTTCACATAAACATTCCACTACTGGTCATAGATCTCATTGAAGTCTAGCAAGAAGGGTGAATTAACTTACTCTTAAAAAAGTATTCTTTTTAACATTCACACATAATACGGTATGTATTATGATATATTATAGACTATAGAATTTAGCACACAATATGTACATGGTGCTCCTTGGGTACAATACATTTGTAATTGAATATGTTATCAATACCACTTTCTTTGGTTCTCAGTGATTAAATTAGTTTTAAATTTATTAAAGTTAATTTTCCATAATAAATAATGTCCCAGCCAATTTCGGCTACGGCAGCCACCTGCGCAGGACATATTACTGTACACAAGTGTGCGTGCAGACACAAGTACACTCTATTCCCTCATTCTCATATTCCGATGGGACAGTCTGTCACAACTGGTAAGAAATATAGCCACCAACAGATACGTCAGCATCATGATAGTGCATCATAGCAATGTATTAAATTGTAATGACAGTGGCACCATCTGTCGAAAATTGGTTTTACCAACTTAGAAACCTTTCAGAACAACTTTACTAAAGGTCATCACATTCTCAAATGCACTATGCGTTACGATTCTAGAAAGGACATACAGACAAACATTCACTTTTATATATATAGATAATTAATACATTTGTGTCTGTGAAATAATGGATATATACATACAAAATTTCAACCCAATCGGTCAAGACGTTCAGTAGTTGACATACCGACTGCAGCGCCACCTACCAGATCCAATTGTATTTGTTAAGCACCCAAGAAACCATTGAAATACCGATATAAAATTTTAACTCATCGGTTCAACTGTTTAGAAATTTACTATTTTTCCCATGGGAATGAAGCCTTTTCCCATGCTAAAAAATAGCCTATCTGTGATAATGTAGCATTCAAATGGTGAAATAATTTTTAAAATGGGCCCAGTAGTTTTGTTGCCTATTTGTTACATACAAACACATGCAATCTTTCCTATTTATAATATTATTAGATTAAACTAACACACTGTAAAAGTAATAAATGTTATTTGCAATAAAATTTTTTTTTTTTCTTTGTAATATAACTTATGGCTAGACTAGGTACATTAGAGACAGAGATTGTTGCTTTAAAATTAGATTTATAGCATAATGAAATGTTTATTACAGGTACGTGCCAGTGCGGCGTCCAGTATGGATAGTCGACGTGACCTTGATGAGATGCTGTCTTCTCTGGGTGTAGCTCCAGTTAAAGATGTGCTTTCATCATTGTCCTCAATGACATCGTTGACACCACCTCAGACAGCTTCTCCAGATGCTAGTCTGCCACATACAGACAAGTCGAGTCTACCACCACATGGGTATTGTTGTTGTTAATTTCTTTTTATTTCATTATCAAATAAGTGAAAATATTGCAAATGAATCAGTTGACTGGTCACGCAGGCTTGCTGCTTATCTGACTAGGTACTCTTAATCTTACTTATGACTGGCATGAAATCACAGCTATGACTTTGTGTTTCTGAGTATTGCGGACGGATATTTTTTTTGTCGGAAAAGAGAATATTTCACAACCCTTGCAGTATAAAAAGAATTTATGTGTCTAATGCTGGGACATGTAAAATATTTCTAGGGTTCTAAAAGGAATAACTGGACCCTCACATATTGATTCCAATACCCTCAGTGAGCTAGCGTGTTAGACTAGCTTACTTGTCTGGTTTATTAATTTCAATACATATTAATTAATTTTATAACATTAAAGAACAATGGCGAACTCCCATACAAATTTTATCGGGATATTTTTTTTAGCGACTTCTCGTAGAAAAAATATTAAAATATAGAGTTTTTATTCCTGATTAAACTTTTCTTAGC
>LUGF01052345.1:121314-132198 GCA_001625245.1 Calycopis cecrops | reverse complement strand
GGCTTAAGCTCTGGCGGCTTGGAGACCTTGTAATTGAAAACGGGTCTCTTTTATAAGTACAAAAATAATCTTAATGCCGAAGCCTTACGGAATCCAAAGGCTGCAACCCCCAACTGAATCCCGCGCTGACTATACACAACTACTTCTTTGGTACAGTACTGTACTGTATACAAACAAACAAAGAGGTTTCATCACATAAATCGGTTGCAGTACGCGAGCTGAGCAACGACGAGAAGCAGACGATAATGCTGTCGGCGGAGTTCCAGAAGTTCATCAGCCGCGCCGGGCGGGTGATAGAGCGCGCGCTCGCCGAGTCCGTCGACATCTACACCGACTACACCGGCGGCGGCGACAGCGAGAGCGCACAGTCAGTATACACTATACACACTGAAAATATATATAAGAAAGACTCGCAATGGCATGATCGCGAACGGATCTCACGCTCATATAAACCGCCGTCGACCGAAACTCTTCGATTACCTACTATGAATATTTTAATTTTTATTGCTGCTATGGACCTTTTGAAAATTAACCGTTTCGCTGCGGCGAATATTTTCTAAAACTCTCTGCGGTGGCGGCGTACAAAAACGTCGTGACACGGCAGCCGTGTCATACGCCATAGAGGTTGACTACACGGCTACCGTGTCACCCGCCATGTGTTTAAACATTTGTTAATTTACACGTTTAGAGACTTAATCCATTCAGTTAAAGTTAAACCACGGGTGTAAACGGAAGGTTAAAGTTGTTTTGAGTGGTATTTGAAAAGATTTACCAAGTATTTTCCTAAATAATATTAAGGTAAGCGACTTTTTATTCAGGTGTACCAAACCTTTTATAAGTGTTATAAAATAAGAATCTGCAATATTGAAGTGAGTTTCCAAATTAAATTACGTTTATTCTGTATTATGTTAAGCTTATTGTATTTGGTACTTATGTTAGTAATGTTTTTGAGTTCATTGAAGGTTCAGTTTTTGCATTCGTTTTCAGACCAATTCAATACCAATAAAAAAAAATCATTTTATACTATCAATCGATCGTTCAATGTTTTTGCAACCTGCTGTTGGACTATTCACTGTTTTTACATTTTGTGTTTTGAAATCTTTCAAAAAGCCGCCACTTGAACCGGGCTACAAACTGGCACAATGACCAATTGACCATATTATATCAAATCTAAAACAATAATCTAATGTAAATATTTAAAAGCCTTTTCTTTCCTTCCATTCCATTTTGATTTATCATATTGAGGTCTAGAGTGACCCCATGTATCTAATAGTGACATTTTCTTAATGCGCCTAATTAAAAGTTATTATTGATACAGCTCATAAAAGGTTGACAATCCCTATTTTTTTCTATTTCATAGAAAATTCAGAATGGAAGCATACATGCTTGATGGTTGATGAAATTTATGAAAGTTATATTCAGGGTTGAACCTCTTAAATTGTAATTTGAGGGAGATATAATTGATTTAAAAATGACATGGCTGCCGTGTCATCCGCACTGAAACGGTTAAACCAACTAACTCATTTCTCTACTTTCCGAATGAGAGGGATAAATAGAGCAGCCTCCTTGTTTCCGTTTGATTCACCTGAGGCGGTGACATCCCCGTTTACTACGTAAACATTACTGAAGCTGTACTACTAGATCAGTAGTATTTTCGTACGTCATATAAGTCGAATCGATAGAGAAGTGAATCTAAAATGGCGCCACTTATCTTTCTTTTTTTTGTCTTTCACCAGCATACTATTGTTGTCTTTAATCACACACACCTGTGTACTGCGAGAAAAAAATAATCAGACTGGGTTTGCTCTTACGCTGTCTTGGCGCACTTTGCTCTGACGGTTTTGTCGAATATTTTATTTTCTTATAACTTTTTATGAAATCTGATAATAAATAATAATATGTTGCACCAACAATTGTTCAATTGTTAAGTAACAAAAAATGTAACAAGTTTTACTAACACTACTCCCGTCTTTAGTTAATAATGTAAATAGGTACATATAATATGTCAGCCATTTAAGATTCGCTTTTTTATTGACTCGGGTTCTACATGAGAATATTCCTGCAGGGACAACCAGTCCGATGCGCGGCTACGGCTGGTATGTTTTAGTGAAGCGACTCGAGTAAGATTGTTCCCTCACTCGAGTTATACTCGAGTAAAAAAGTCACTAGAGTTATACTCAAGTAAAAAAGTAACTCGAGTTATACTCAAGTAAAAAAGTCACTTGAGATATACTCAAGTAAAAGTCACTCGAGTGAGGAGTTCACTCGAGTGAACAGTTCACTCGAGTGAACTCGGTCAACTCGGTGCGCCGAGTTCACTAGTGACTCGATTTCACTCGGTAACTCGAGTGCAAGTTGTCGCATCACTAATCTGTTTTCCGTTGCATCTGCATTTGTACACACTTATCCTTACCTTTGTCGCAGGGACGACAAGTCGGATGCGCGTCTATCTCTCGTCCGCACATTCTACGACGAGCGGTGGTCGCGCGCGCGCTGCGTCACCTGCCTCGACTGGTCGGCGTCGCACCCCGAGCTCGTACTGGCCGCGTACCACAACAGCGACGACGCGCCGCACGACCCTGACGGCGTGTGCCTCGTGTGGAACACCAAGTTCAAGAAGTCCACGCCGGAGGACATCTTCCACTGCCAGAGCCCCGTCATGAGCGCCACCTTCGCGAGGTAAGGCTAACGCGTGTCTCATTACACAGTGGATGCACATCAAGCTTTGTCTTCATTTCGGTCCGTCTGACGCGTCGCTAGATGCGACGCTTTAGTTTCAATTTACATTAGTTTTAATGTATTTCGTACACGTAACGTACAGTCAGAAGACGCAAGGAATCAAATTGCAAAGGCATGAAAGTTTATAAATGGTAGAATAGTCTATCCTATCATAAATCAATTCTATATTATACATACTAATTGCGCTCCGTGGTTTCACCCGCATAAGTTTCAATCCCGTGGAAATATCGATTCTCAGTATATGCATAAAAAATTTAATGAGAATCTAAATAGCCTTCAAAATAATTATAGCGCTGGCGGCCTACCACGGCAGACCATTAAAATGTATGTAGCCTTGCGACAAGTACTCCTAAGTTCGTTACTTTCATGTACCTGTAATTATAGGAACTATCCTATAGACAAGGACTAAAGTGTTCCCTTTCTAATAAAATGATGTTAGTCTACCACTATGAGGTAGATATTTTTGACGTAGTTTGTGTGCAGGTTTCACCCCAACCTTATCCTGGGCGGCACGTACTCGGGACAGATCGTGCTGTGGGACAATCGCGTGCAGAAGAGGACGCCCATCCAGCGCACGCCGCTCTCATCTCTCGCTCATACTGTACGTATTTGAATGAGACAACACCTACATTCCGTCTACTATATGCCGTCGTGCTATGTGCGATTTTGGAAAATCTGTGCATTATTTATCACCATCACTCTTATATTACGTTGACGCCATATCTATTATCTATACCATATTTACTATTCGTTACTTACCCAATAAGGTAGTAGTAATATTTATACCACATGCTTGTTTCCTCCTGCTTCACATTCGTTATTCTCTTTATACAAGAGTAAAACAGGGCGATTGCGAATACTAGAAATTATAAATAACTAAGTCTTCCTCCACCTAAAATTTAATCCAAGTGAAACCGGTTCAGTAGTTTCAACGGACTTTAGCCCGAAAGTTTTGACTTATCGTTTATTAAAAAAAACAGACTTGCAGTACGGGCTGTGATAGAAGTGAATTCTTTATCTTTAAATTCTATACTTAGTTCCATTTTGCTGTGCTACGTTCACGATGTTTGCTGACTCGAATATACTTGTCTTGTCTAACGTCGCTAAAGAAGTCTCCACATCAAGCTCCTCGTGCCTATTTATTTTTAGCACTCCGTTAGCATGTTTTTTTTTTTAATGCTCAAAAAGTTTTCTTTCACATTGTTGCCTCTCATCATGCCTACTTATCCTCAGCACCCCGTCTACTGCCTGTCAGTAGTGGGCAGCCAGAACGCTCACAACCTCATCTCGGTCTCTACGGACGGGCGCATGTGTTCCTGGTCACTGGACATGCTCTCACAGCCGCAAGAGACACTGGATCTCCAGCACAGACAGAGCAAGGCGGTAGCCGTCACCTCTATGGGCTTCCCACATGGTGATGTGAATAACTTCGTGCTAGGCAGTGAGGATGGGAATATATATACGGGTGAGATGTTCAAATTTAAATAAATAACTATCTAGTTAGAGACCAAGACAATGGTTTGCTTAAAAATGTAAACACAAATTAATACAGTCCAGTTAATAAGTCCCGACATGTCATGCTGAAGTCAGCGTGAAACTCAACTATCATCCATTAAATTTAATTAATTTTCGGGTACCGCGGACGTCTTAAGACGCTTCAAAAAAAGGCCGTGAACACGTGTTCGGTACCGGAGGTTGTAATTTGTAACCTACTTTTTGATATCCGGTCAATGGTTTAATTTCAATAAATAAATGATGTATTTCTAGATTAAATAGTATTATATTACTTTTTAATTCATGATTATGAATGTTTAATGTATTTGACGCATTTTGTATTATAATATACTCACATATCGTTATGATAATTTACCGCTTAACATCGCTTGGATTAGCTGGCCTTATAGTCTGCATATGGACTCAAAAGTTTAATTTACATCGTTGCATCCAGGGTGCCGTCACGGCGCGCGAGCGGGCGTGTCCGAGTGCGTGGAGGCGCATGCGGGCGCCGTGACAAGTGTCGCGTGTCACGCCGCCCCGGGCTCCGTGGACCTCTCGCACCTTTACCTCACCGCCTCTGTCGACTGGAGCGTCAAGCTGTGGAGCCTCAAGGTCGGTACGCACACACACAGACTCATACATACAAGCACACACCCAAATACTCACACATATACATATAGTATTACGTGAACGCAAACGCTATCATTGTAAACCTCAAATACGACATTGGTGTAGATATTGTATTGGTAACACTACACTTTCAATATGTACAAAAAGTTAAATATAAATGTGAAGGGCAAGAAATAGAAGTGGAATTTAGCTTCTGATTTTTTCATTATACATCAATCAACACACTTGTTAAAAAACATAAACTGCGTAACCAAGATGCCAAGTATGTAAATTACAATTCGTTTATTGCAACTTTTTATTGCCGAATGCTCAATTTTGGTACATCTTTAGCATGTCGTATTACACTCTGCCGCATGTGCTACGTTGCCGTAGCGTGATATATTAGCTAGGCGCATTTCAGTGAAATGTACGTTTAAACTGCATCGTGTTTTCTAACGTTTGTATTGTATTTAGGAGAACAAAGCGCTGTACTCGTTCGAGGACAGCGGCGACTACGTGTGCGACGCGCGCTGGTCGCCCGCGCACCCGGCTCTCTTCGCCGCGGCCGATGCTTCCGGACGTCTCGACCTGTGGAATCTGAATCGCGATACTGAGGTACTCTACACTTACATAGCTTAGTAAATACTTAGATTTTTTATAGACCTTATATGTGTATAAGAAAAGCGATGATAGCTAGTATGAAAAGAGACAAGAGATAAAGAGAACCAATAGATAGAGTAGAATAGAGAGTTTATCATCAATCAAATGAAATTGTATTATCAAATGAGCGCCTCTTCTGGTAATACAATTTCGAATATTTATATATTATATTTTGATTGGTTATATCAAATTTTGATTAAACATTTTGCTCGCAGCACCATCTTTGTAATCTGTTGTATAATATGAAGGAGGCATAGTAGCCGTCGGGGCGTTCACATGACTATCGACGCCCACATACAGCGCCGGATTAAGCTCTTGTGGTACCCAGGAACTTGTACCTTTTTTGTTTGACCTTGTAATTAAGAATCGTTTTTGAAAAGGAGCCCCTGAGCTTCATGGGTGCAAAAATGATATTAAGGTCCTATCGTCTTACAGGGATGCACTCCTTCCATCTTCCCCTCCATGCACGAAGTATTATGTTATGACAATTGTTACGTACAGGTGCCGGTGGCGAGCGTGCAAGCGGATGGAGGCGTGGCGTTCAACCGCGTATCGTGGTCGCCGTCCGGCAACCTGCTGACCGCGGGCGACGACGCCGGCAAGATATGGGTCTACGAGCTCGCCGAGGTACGATTAGAGCCTGTTCAGATAAAGCGTTTTACGAGCGAAGACGCTCGCGCCTTGCCGAGATATTAAAGCTACATAATATCTCCCGTCCAGATGCTGATGTGCGTTCTGTCACTCGTGCGTAAAACGCATGTAATGAGCGCAAATCTCGATTCGTAAAACGCAGCGTCTGGACGCAATAAAAAATTGGAACGCGCGAATGGACTCACACGTAAATCGCATTATATGAACAGGAATAATAATGAATACCTTGTTTAATAGCTTAAGGGCTAACACCTCATTTTGGGATTCTTAATGATTGAATGATGATGAAACTTAATATAGGAAAGCGTAATCGCGTTTAGCAAGTAAGGATCTTAAAAAGCATCCTAATTAGGGAGCAAGTTTAGTTTCTGACAAGCTGAAGGATTTAGCATCCTAATTAAGATGAGTAAATTGAGCCAAGTGTAACTACCTTTTAAATAGAGCAAACAACAAAGAAAGGTTATTGAGGTGAATTGGTCTGCCCTATTGTACTATTCAAAAATATCTCTTACAACAATTTTTGTTCGTGTGTAGCACGTGTCTCAGCCGCGCCATGACGAGTGGAGCAAGCTGATGTACACGCTACAGGAGCTGCGTCACAACCAGGCGGACGAGGACTCCAGCCTCGGGCTCGCCAGCGGCCCCCCATCACTCACCAGCCTCGGCTCGCTGGGGGCGAACCCGCTCAGGTACTAACTGCAGAAGTAAGAAGTAGTCATGAACGAGGACTCCAGCCTTGTCTCGCTGCGGGACAACCCGCTCACGTACTAACTGTAGGAGCAGCAAGTAGTCATGACATCCCCATCTCAGTCATGGCACCCCCATCACTTACCAGCCTCAGCTCGCTGAGGGCCAACCCGCTCACATACTAACTGTAGAAGTAGTGAAGAAGATGGTCACGATGTATGATGACGATGGTGAAGCGTTTAATTATGAGGTAGTGCCACGCTGCTTGCAGCCGAATTGGGCCGGCACGACCAGGGAGGTACCTTTCGCTTACACAATACCGTACCGTTTTATGCACTGTGGTATTCATGGAAGGGGAGAAGGAAAGAAGGCAATGCCTGAGAAGTCATGAAAATGTTCTCTACCAGAGCTATTAAAAAAGTGTTAAAATTTACAAGTTGGCAATAACGACAATTGTGACAATTTAAAAGCGTATGCTACGGTGGTCGCTAGCTATGACTCAATATTTCGCTTCGGCGAGTAATATCCGCCGTCGGACGATAAACGCTCACGCATTAGAAGGCTAGCAGGATTGTTATTAATAGTATAATTAACACCCTAATATTTTTAGATAACTGATGCGCTGGGATGTACGCTGTGGATGGAAACTGTAATCAAATGAAGAGACTGCGCATGGCTGATGTTTTCACACTCGGAGGGTACAGGCAATGCTTTACAATAGCTTATTAACATATAACTTTCAGACAATCAGTTAGTGTAATATTTATTCATTTTAGAATAACGCAATATTTATTTAATATTATACAACTAATTGTAAAACTGTGTAGGGCTTTGTTTAGCAGTATTCATATAACCGGATATAAATAAGAAGACATTACCAAATCGTCATTTAAATTGCTTCCTACAACATATCAGATAATCAAAATCATTTTTATGTTATGGGCAATATTAATATTCTTTAAAATTAATATAGAACCAAATAGATGTTTTTATATTACTTTAGAGGCATGTCTCTGCATATTATATTACACATTTTCATGATCAATAAAATGTCATTTGTGCTAAAGGAGCAACAACAACTCGCATCTTAGATTCAAACAATATATCATCTGTTGTACTTATGTTGCTTATAAGTAATAAAAAAGACACCTTATAACATACTTATTAACTATTAAAACAAAACTAATAAATAGTGATAATATCATAGATCTTAAAAAGCAGCTCGTAAATTATATTCCTGTTGAATGTTATTTAAATTACTTTTAGAACTTAATATGATATTGATATTAAATATTTGTTTACTTACATTGAATAATCAAGAATGTGTATAATGAGTTCTGTGGCAAATATATATTAGGTTTTATTACCAAGCACACTTATATAGCACACGTTATTCCATACAAAATACATTCAATAAATAATTTATTTACTTAACATGTAGCTGGTAGGATGTTTTATATATATATGGTAACGAGATGTTATTATAATTGTTGTATGGTACCACTTTATTGTAATACGGATACTAAGTTTTAAGTTTAGGAAAGAAGCTGGTACTTATTGGATTGAGTTTAATAGTTATAATAAATTCTTTGCTTAATACTTTTTCGGTAATTTTATTTATATTTGAATTTATTCCTTTTAGCGAAAAAGAAACAATATTCCATGAACATGGTTTAAACTTTAAGGTAGCAAGTTTAAACCATGTTCCTGGAATATTGTTTCTTTTTCGCTAACATAACACATTTTATTTAATAATAAAATATCTATTCATATAATATAATCGTAAAAAAGTCAAAACTACATTAAATATCTTTTCAGAAGAATACTTGGGGCGTAATCTACAATCGATATCGAGGCCAAAAGTGTAGTTTTTAGAGTTTTTATCTGTTTGTCTGTAGGTATATGTCGCCTGTCTATATGTTGACCCGACCTGTTGGTAATATGCATGTAAAATTTGAAGTAAATCCATGCAGTACTTTTCGATTTAGCCGGGACATACCTACAGACAAACAGATAAACAGACTAAAATTCTAAAAACTAAATTTTTGGCCTCGATATCGCTTGTAGATCACGCCCCAAGTATTCTTTAAAAAAATTTATCAATATACAGTTTTGGTTTTCCGGGCGTCCGGGCTTCTTGGATGCTGGCCCGCCTCGGCCAATCCAGCGATCACTAAACTCAATGTTCAGATATGCACGCACTACACTCGTGTTAAGGGAAGTTCAGGTCTCTCAACTCACCATTGCCGTAGACGTAGAGCATGCAAGTGCTTTCGGCTGGGATTACAATTGCCGGGCCGGGCCGGATATCATTGCCAAACGCTCCGCGTGTGGTATTCGTAACGACGATTCATTTTCACGTAAAAAAAACAAACAATGTCAAAGGACTATTGCTCCTCCTGACACGAACGAAAGACGATCAAAGACGACTGACACGAATCAAAGACGAGCGCTTCCGCGGTGCTTTTTGTGCTGATTAGCGAATTTGATTTTTTGTGAAATTTGAGTGTGTGCATAGTAAGTAATACGCATTGCATTTGTAGTACGAGCAATTTATTGGCGCTACTACTGTTTCTCACATTTTGTTTGTGAGAGATACAACTTTTACTTAAAAAAAAATATAAAAAAAAATAGTTATTTTCTTAAATTAGTATCATATACGTCGATAAAAGTGAGAGACACTAAATGAAATCATGTATACTATAAGTGCCTAAAGTAACCATTATAAAACGAGAAGTATAATTTTTTTTTTCAAAGAAGTTAAATAGCCTAATAATGTAGAAAAAAATGTACACATCCTTTGGACTGACCTATCGTGACCGTTTGCTATTGACGCTGCGCATCGCGGCTACATCGCAGGGGGTAATGGACCTTAGTCAGTTGACCTCACTGTCAGCTGTGTACGAAGTGAGAAAAAACTTTAAAAAATTCCTGTGCCTAAACTATTGAGAGAGAGAGACGAACTTCTTAGCATTCCATGGATTCACCGTGCGGGTGCCGGGTCCATCGTGTGGCAGAGGAAGTAACCCCGAGTAGAAATTGATCTGATTTTTGCCGGAATTGATACACTAAATATGTGGTTAAATTTTTCGCCTCTCGGTTTTATAAACCTTTTGCGGCATTGAAGCTTGAAATTAGATACAAGTGTTTCTTGTAAGATGTAAATGAACACTAGGAAAGGCTTTTTATAAATTCAACTGTGAAGTTTATAATATGGAATTTTCTTGCTTCTGAACATAGACGTATATGGTCCAAGTAGGAGAAATGGGACAAAATTCTCCCCTAAAGGTGTAAAATGGAGGGTGTAACCCTTCGGTTTGTATGTATATTTTTTTTCATTTCTAGACTTAGCAGTATAAAAATTGGTGTAAAGGATGATAATTAAAAATAATATTATAATGGAAGAATTTTTTTGTTTGTATCAAACAGGCTTAACAACTCCTTCATTAATAGAAAGAACACAGCACCTTCTGTGAATTTATCACTGAGGGGACTCTTATTTTGAGGTCTCTATTGCAATTATATAATTACACTATCCGTTGCTCAGATAGTTTCTTTAATTAATGGTAATGGTGAGTATGGTTAATCTTTATCTAACCTTGACAATTTCTAACATGTTAGTGAATTTTGCTGTTTTCCTGTTCTTTCAGCGAGTATTGAAAAAAAATCAATGAATTTAGATTTCAATCTAGGCTAGAGATCACATTTGATATTCTTATGATGTGCTTAAGCGTAATGCTATTTATACAAGTTTTTTCCTGAACTCTGTTAACCTTTCGGTTACCGCGGACGTTCATTGACGCTTCAAAAACACGCAGCGAACATGTGGTCGGTACCGGGAGAATTAAGATATATATGAACACAATGATGTACATGATGTTGATGATGATGATCTTTAATGTAAACATATTAATAATAACAATATTAAATATCGCAACAATTGTTTTATTCTGGAGTAAATGGTATCTTTATTTTTCCTCTCGACAAATTTACTTCTCCCCAACAACTGCAGCTTAAGCTTTTTCTGTCCATTATGTCTGT
>LUGF01052345.1:102791-121087 GCA_001625245.1 Calycopis cecrops | reverse complement strand
GCAAATAAAATGCTTCTCATGATAAAATGTACTCACTCACAGTATATGGGATTATTTTTATGTTTCTTAATCTAATGATTTCTGGTGGTACACAAGCTACTTGTTTTGCTGTAAACTTCATAATAAATATCCTAAGGTTAATTCCAATTTGTGGAGCTGACATTCCCAGACTACCGTATTTTTCCAGAACATAATTTAGCCTATTTATTACTTTTTGTGTTTCTATACTTTTTATCTGATCAAACGGCACCGATTCAGATACTTTACGTAATATAGGATCACCTATCTGAACAACATGTTCATATGGAGGTATCGGTGCGCTTCCACATCGTGAAATTTTTGCATACCAATTTAGGCCATTTCGTAGTACTCCCATTATCAAATTCTAATAATATAATAGAGTTTCTAAAACATAAATAGTAAATAAAAGAACACTTCAATCTGTATTTGATCTTCTTCAGTTCAGGTTCTTCTATTTATTAAAATTGACAGTTGACTGTTGAGTGTTGACACTTGACCACAAACAAATGTAGGGATGTAGGAATTGCAATAAAATATCGATATTTTTGAAAATTTAGATATTGATATTTTTATTAAAAAATATAATATTTATTAAATCAAGAGCAACGAAAAAAATACTAACTATTTATTAATCATACCCATGTTTATCTTATATAAACTAGAAAAACTCTTTGAGTTATGTAATCGGCTGTGAGCCGACTTCTGTTAGTACACTAGATTGGACTTCAAGATTAACAGCATATAACACTCTTTATGAGGAAACCTAGGACACAGGCGAGTCGAGTTGACCAATAACGAAAAAAAATAGTTTTTGATACAAATTTGATATTGAATATTTTATTTCGATATGACGTTGCAAACTTAGAGCATAACGTACAGAGTCGGCAAAGCTGGACGTTCCCCTCTGCCAAAGTACATTGGTCATATGGTCATACACGTTTATCAAAGCTAGTCCATCCGACTGGCTGCCATTTCGTACCGCTTCCTCCAGAAAAATGGTTAATTGCGAAGTTTCTTTTAGTAAAAGGCGATCCGTTACTTCAATTCTTCGATATATCCTATTAATATTGTAAATGCGAAAGTTTGTATTTGTTTGTTACTGTGAAATTTTGGCACACACATAGAAAGTAACTTGAGTAACACATAGCATAGTTTTTATCCTGAAAAAATGTTCCTATGGGATGCTATGTAATGATTTTCCACGGGATCGAAATTCACGCAAGTGAAACCGCGGAACGCAACTAGTACATATTTCTAAATAATTATTTACTCTATACAAGTCAAAATTAATAAGTTTCAGAAAGCTCAGTGTTGACAAAACAGTATTTATTATATTATATTATCAAAATTCAAACGGATCCTGTTTTATACTGTTCTGCATTTGGCCTACTTATTTCTTTTGAAACAATTTTATATTTATTAAGTAAGTTCGACAATTATCCCCACCTAAAATCATTATTTAATCTTTTATAAAGTCTTCAGCAAACTTGGAACTAATGATTATGAATAAATAAATTATGGCTCAGACGTAAAACTAATTGTACGGAATTAACGAAGATAATCATGGACGGTTCGTGTGGCCGGAGCTTATAAATATATTTTCTCGACAAATTGGTAGCACTGGTTTTATGTCAAAGCGGGTTTATGTCAAAAACCAAAACTTAAATGATAAACTACAGGTCAAAAGTCGAATATTTCACGTTATCACATGCGGCGTTTCGGTTTTTCAATCCCTATTTTTTGTCCACTTCGTTTTAAGTGATATCTTCGTTGTATTTATTATACAAACCTCTACAATTAGAAACTACAGTGCTCTTGTTATATGTTGTGTTAAGTTTTTATGTCAGTTTAATGAATATTAATTTTGTGTAACGCAAAAAATTAAGTTCACTTACAAAGTGAGTATAAGTATATATTTAAGTAATATTTGTTTATTCATTATATTAGTATAGTCACTTGGTATGTACGTACGTATCATTTTACATTTTAAATCCACTTCATTGATATTGTTTGATATTGCTTTTTCTGGAAAGTTCATTAATTAAATCCATAAAGTTAGTATCTCCGTGTGGTAAAACTAATAGGAGATATAGGTAATACCTAGTAGGTAGTCTTGACCTGCTTTGCAAAATTAATTAATATTTGTGAAAACACATGTACTTTTTACATAGATTTTATTATTATACCTATTAGAGTTGAGATATTACATGTAATATGTACGAATCGTCTTCCTTTTTTGTTCCACTGCTTCACTACAGCATTTGTTCAAACTCTTTTTTTCCTGTCACAGATGAAAAAAATAACAAATTTTGTCAATGTCTAACTTTACACTACATTCAATAAATCTAGAATATAAGACAAAAATTATTTCATTCTATTCTTTCAATATTCCAGATGTTTAAACTCAAATTAAGGATATCACCACAAGCAACAAATTTGATAAAGCGAATGATGTCAGGAACTGAATCTGATGTGCTATTTGAGACTGTCAATAGTACAGGTATTATTACTCTAAACCGGCCAAAGGCATTAAATGCATTAAACACTTCTATGGTATCAAAGATTTTGCCACAATTAATAGAATGGGAGAAAAGCAAGAACCTAGTTATAATTAAAGGGGCAGGAGACAAGGCATTTTGTGCTGGTGGTGATGTTAAAGCTTGTATTGACCCTGTAGTGGGGCCTCAATTCTTCCGTGTTGAATATAATGTGAATTACCTAATTGGAAAATATGCAATTCCATACATAGCATTTATGAACGGTTTCACTATGGGAGGAGGTTTAGGAGTATCGGTTCATGGCAGATACAGGGTAGCTACAGAAAAAACAGTGATAGCCATGCCTGAAACTAAAATCGGACTCTTCCCTGATGTTGGAGGTTCCTACTTTTTGCCCAGACTAGAAGTCAATCTGGGACTGTACTTAGGTTTAACTGGTAAGTTGAGATGAAATAATCCAATTATTTTATCACGGTAAGGTATTCAATAGTGTTATTAATGTTCTAGGTGACAGGTTAAAAGGCAAGGATGTAGTAAAGGCTGGTATTGCGACACACTATGTTTCAAGTTCTCGTTTATATGAGTTAGAAAAACTTTTGTACCGTTGTACAAGTGATGGGGAGGTTCAATCATTGTTGAACAAGTTCAATGAACCACCAGCTGAGTTCTCATTGGCTAGTAATATAAAGCATATCAACTATTGTTTTGCTGCATCCACCATTGATGAAATTCTGGAGAGATTGGAGAAAGTACAAAATGAATGGTCCGTTAAAACTCTCAAAGTAAGAATATTTAAGTAATTTATCATGTTATATTATATGTTTGCTGCTAAAATACAAAGTACAGCATATTACCTACTCTGTCTTATCTTTTATCACTATTTTATTTTTTGATAATGCAAACAATTATGATTTGTGTTATTTTTCACATTGGTTGAGTAAATAATATTTCTTTATTATATTTGTACACTGGACAATGGAAATTGAAAAACACATTGGTGAGATTCAAACTTTCAACCATTGGTGTGACATGTTTATTACACAATTGAGTCACAATTGTGGTCTAAAATATACATGACAAGAACTTAAAGGCATCTTAAATTGAATACACAATGCCAGGAAGTATATTAGGTGAGAACTTAGTCCTTTAGAGTAGCGTTCGGCAACCCTGTTGCATGCGGCCTGCTGACATCTTACTTGCGGTCCATGAATGTAATATTTTTTCTATGGGATAGTACCAATTATAAGTATAGGTATATTCTAGGGTATATATCACATGTGTGGCCCACTTGTAATTTATTTTTGCCTCCTTTTAGGCCTTACTTGCCAAAAAGTTGCAGGTTGCTTTAGAGTATAGAAGTATTGAAGCAAACACTAGTGACTAATCATTTGCTTTTCTTGTTCCACTATTGCAAAGGTACAAGATATTTAAATATACCTACTTGCTTAATACTTAGATTCAATAACCTTTCACAGAGACTTGGTACAAACTCTATTGTTCTTGATGCCCCACTATAGGCTCCTTCAGGCTTCAATTCAAATAATTTTACTAACATGCACTGTAACATTTTCATTAAACTGTTACATAACACACATACTCTTGCAGACTCTACACTCGATGTGCCCCGGATCATTGAAGATAACATTGCGCGCAATGCAGCGTGGCGCTCAAATGGACCTCGGACAGTGTCTCCGCATGGAGTACAGACTCGCGACTCGCGCCACACTCAGCCATGACTTTCCGGAAGGTTGGTTTGAATATTAATCATTAGAACTACAGGTCTGGACTAAGAGAGTAAAACTTGAGCAGCAGACTTATTATGTAGTACCGAATTAACCATGTAGCAAAAGTAGCAACTGGGCCACCTCGTTATAGAAACATTTATATGCCTACAGGGCCCATAGCTATCTATATGACCTTTATAGCCAAAATGATAGTAAGGGCCCCGTGAATAAAGTTGCTAGATATCATCGTGGCTACGTTACTGTAGCGAGATGATTGAACTCAGTAATAAAAGTAAAAAGTCTAATTACAAAATGAAATATTAACCTTTCGGTTACCGCGGACGTTCATTGACGCTTCAAAAACACGCAGCGAACACGTGGTGGGTACCGGGAGATTTAAGTCATTAAATACAAATATTATGTTGATTTGTTTTGAAAAAAATGAATACTGCTTTTCTTATTATTATTGGTATCTTTTTATCAGTACTAATTAGAACTTATTTCTCAGGAGTTCGTGCTCTGCTAATCGACAAAGACAACAAACCTCAGTGGAAGCCAGCAACCTTAGCCGAAGTAGATGACGACTATGTCGAGAACTTCTTCAAAAAACTCCCAGCAGACCAGGAACTTACGTTCTTTGACAATAAACTTTAAGTTTAATTCATATAACAGGCGAGTTTTCTAAACTCTCTAACAAGTTCTTAAAAGTGACAAGCCCAAATACTAAATACTCAGTATCAAGTTGATATCTGCCAGAATCAGGCAGATTTTAAATTTTCATCATCGCCAATCATTGAAGCCCAAAAAAGCTTCGCTTGTTTTAAACAAAAATACACTACAAAACGTAACATGTGCGTTCATTATTATATTATGTTAGGTTCAGACAATTTCAATTTACTCATATTATTGGCTATTAAAAGAAGAAAACAGCGATCAATAGATAGTTGGTGAAAAAACATTCCGATATATTTTTAAATGTGCTTTCAACTTGCGCTTCACTAAAGTAAATAGTGTTTGTTATCTTATCAAAATATGACGGATCAAAATATTAGACAGCACTTTAGTAAAATGATTCCCCTATATTAGACCCATTAGAGAATAGAGAACTCAATTGAATGTATTAAGAATTTTGGAGGATATTTTTAATAGTATGAGCCTTATATAACTTTGCTTTGGCCATATACTTTTGCCATATCAATGTATGCGATTCCTACGGTACGACTCGCGTCAGCATAATCGAAATTTGCACCAGTGGCAAATACCTTTTGGTTTAAAATAGTGGCAAAAAACAAAACACAGCTCGTCCGATCTGCACAATTTATCTGCAATGTAGCAATTACACTTATTTAAACCTTGTACTCAACCGATTGTACTTATGTTACATTACATCATAGATATCGCTTTTCTTATCTAGGCCTTGTACCTGCAGCGCTGTACTTTGCTAAATGGAAATACATGATAATTATTCAGTTTGTTGACATTTTTGATTAATTGTTGATTGCTTCAAAAACATGTGTACGTGTAGTGTTTTTATTTTGAAAAATACGTTCACACTAATGCACCTATATATACTTATTCAAATAATTCTATATTCAAATCGAATAGAACGCACTACTGCGATTTCCTGTTACACATTTCCGCTCCTTTTCCCGAAATTACACCCATAATAAATAAGTATATAGCAACCGAAAGTAAAGTCAGTACAAAAACAACACTTATAACGTAACGATTTCAGTTATCTCGTAATGAAGATAAGAAATGTTATGTTACTTGATAGCGATATTTGCATTGGACCCATGTTTGTTATTATCATAACGTTTGCTACAAGTGACGTATTACATATAGGCCATAAGCTTACTTATGCATAGCAACAAAATGTAGCCATTTTATAATTATGATATCTAGTATAGTTACATATCTATAAGTGTTTTTTTTATTTTGTAATTTGTACTTTACAAATTTTTCTAAGGAATACGCCTTCAAATTAAATACGTATATATTTTATAGTAAGACAGTATCCCTGTTATAAAATATGTTTTCTTGTGTGTATATTTGAGTAACTGTGTAGTCAATTGGTCCAGTTTCCCGGATACAATGTTTATTGGAATTTATGGGTACCCATTAAGTAATATCCGTTTATGAAGTCTAAACTAACCTAATACATTGAAGTTTCTAATGTTACTCCAGCCCACTTGTTCCATTTCTTGCACCGTATGTATTAGGGAAGCACAATTTACTACAATCGTAGTTTATATTTTTATATGGATAGATAGACATCGGTAGGTATGCAGTATACCTGTATAACCTACCTTTATGCATTTAAATACCATATTGAAAATTTAGGTGAATATTCACATAGTATGTGAATTAGCCTCCTAAATTTTCTCTCCAGAAATATTGATGGTATAATCACCATATACAATTATATTATAATATGTAATTTCTATTTACAAGTTATGTGGTAAATCCACCGAAAACTATTTACAGTGCCTGATAAAGTAAAATATATTCCTATAAATATATGCCTATTATAAGATTTTTGTATAAACTTTTAAAATGTTATTATATTTCTTGATATATAAATGTAACTAGTTATACTTAATAGTACTTATATCTAAATTTTTTATATAAATATATATTTTATTGGCTGTGTTATTAAAAATTATATGAAATAGGCATATTGCATTTATTTTGTTTATGTTTATAAAATATTTTAAGTGAATATCGAATTTTGTATGAGACTGAGTTTAAATAAAGCAGTCTAAAAATATTGTCCTTTTATTATTTCCTATCCTTTTTATTCTAAGATCGCTCTATATCGTTTAACTCTTTAGTTATTCAGATATATTTTCACAGTCGTTCCTACAGATAGGGGACGTGAGTGACAGTAATAACGAAAAAAATGTTTTATGTAAGTAGTTTTAAAATTTGGTTTCTTTCTAAGTGTAGAAGGAATATTATGTTCTTTTTAAGCCTAGTGATATCCTAAGTCTCGTCTTTTAGATCGATCTTTTTAGTTGTGTTAATATTTCATAAACGCATTATCACACGTAAAATCTACTGTCCGCAAAATTCGAAACTACCTATATCATACCGGATACAAATCAATATATTTTATAATAAACTAACATGAAGTACTCATGGGTAAATATATAAAATTACTCTTCAACATTTAGTTGCAAATAGCTATCCCCATCATGATCTTCTATACATTCACGACAGCGCCGATGCCTTTCTTATTACTGCGCTCGAGCTGCCCCCGATGTGTGCCTGGGGACGGTCTCTTTGACATGGATTAATATGTCTCTTTGGCCATGATAATAATTATTAAATTAGGTAATATATCAGGATACTTCTCTGAGAGTGGGCAGTCGGTTCTCCTTTCGACCTAATACCTAGTCTCGTTCTAAAGCGATTCGATGATGCTATAGGTATATTATTATGTCTTTTGTCGCCTCCACAGTGTTTATTTCATTTTATAAGCGGGCGTCCTTCTTCTTCCTCTCTCCATGAGCCATCGGCTGTTTACACAGCACATCTGGCACTTCACGCCTGTAACATGTAAGTGAGAGGTACCCCCCGGTCGTGCCCATTTAACTGGGCAAAGATCAGATAGGCATCTTAGATCTTCTTACCATAAATATGCACAAACTTCAGATACGAAAAAAGTAGCGAAAACTGTTTCATTTCCTTTGATAATTGACCCGAAGGTAATAATACACTAGATAATAATCGACAAGTTATTTATTATACTTACTTATGTTATGATTTGCTATTCTAGAATATCAATCTATATTCGACGACAACAACTAAATAATTCATACAAATGAACATAAAAAGAGCAACATGGAAAAGGCGTGTGTAGGGATCCGCAGTGACTAGGGCTGCCAACTCTCCCGGGAAAAAGGAATTAGACTTTAAAATCTCCCGGCTCCAGGAACTCAGGTAAACACTCCCGGACTGGCGAGGGGCGGCGTGCAACCCCAGCGGGCAGTGGCAAATTTTAATTATTGTAACCTCATAATGTCAAAAATGTGACCACTTTTAAATGTGTATGTATGAAAATGTGCTTTTTTTTGTCCTCCCGGATTTCGTATCAAGGGAATTGGCAACCCTAGTATCAACTGAGGTCATAGTTAAATTTTTTTACAGCTTCCGTAAACAAATGAATTAGACGTAGCAATTTTTAGAAGTTTGACCGAGAGCGCCACATGGTCATACAATATTTGCATGAATAGTTAATACAACAGCGAGAAGGCCGAGTATGACGCCTTCACAATCTGAAAAATATAGAATCATAATCGGATTATTGATAACGACCCTGGACATTGAAAAACGATATGTGGTCATGCCATTTATATTACATATTCTATCAATTATTGAGGTCAGTGGCGTAGCTACGAAGGGGCAAGGTGGGGCGGTGCCCCGGGGCCCCCAAGCTCAGGGGGCCCCCGGCCCTCGAATCCATACTAGATAATTCTTACTAAATCTGAATCGAACTCCACTTTGAAAATTTATTCCATTTTCAAAATAATTATGATTTGTGACAGATGACATCTTGACAGGTGGCAACACGACTTTATTGCGCTTATTATTTTATCAGTCGAGTTAATTAAAAAGTGTTCCATCATAACGTCCTACGCATAACAAAAATTTACATTTTGTTTTAGTCGGATAGCCGGACTGCATATCTTTCTTTGTCGAACATTGCGAAGTATTTAGAACATAAGTACCTATGACTTTATTTTTGTGTGATATGGAGTCATGAGATGAAATTAATATTTTTTTAGAAATTAATATTTTAATTAATTAAAAAGTGTTTCGTCTTAACGTGCATAATTTTTTTTTAATTTTAGTCGCAAGGCCTGAATGATATTGTTATTGTTTTTTGGCGAATATTTTGCTTGTTGTATGTTGTATAGTTGATCGAAGTTAATTTCCTATCGTTAGATTCCTTAGTTCAAACGATTTTTTTCACAATGAAATGCATTTTCCTGCGCACTCAAATGGGACTCCCTTTATTTATAGTATAAGGGGGCAAACAAGGAATCGGAGCCAGTTTCATGACTACAGACACCCATAGTCATCCGCATAGAGGCAGCCAACCTGATCGTCAAATAATAGCTCTTTAGTCAGTTGGTAGGTCCGAACATTAAATAATAAACCCATGAACCTTTTCTTTTTCATTTTGTTGCCCCAATGCCTACTCCAATTATTAAAATAATAATTGTAATTTATGTTATTAGAGTTTGATATTTTTTTACCTGTTCTGCAACGCATGAAACGAAGCAGATGATAAAATAGCTTAGCATTTTTAAAGTATTTGTATATTTAATGATTTTATTTCATAAACAGTGGGGCCCCATTACTTGATTTGCCCCAGGGCCCTTGTTGACCTAGCTACGCCACTGATTGAGGTGTAGGAGTGTAGCAGTAGTTGTATAAATAGTCTCTATTGTTCATGCTATTGACTTACCGATAAATATGACTGATAGGAAAGCTCTACAATTCCGAAGCTTCGAATCACAACAGGCTTCTGAAAAATAATAAAGCTAATTAACATTTCTTAAATCTCATTTACTGTAGGTAGGTACTTTGTTAGTTACAACGATGCTTTCGAAGCGATGGACAGTATACATCTAATATAAGTACCTACCTGTCTACTTAAACGTGAAGACGTGAGTTTAGTTAGATGACTATGAACTTCTTTGTCAATATTAAATATTAACGCACTATACGAAACAATCCAAATACCTGGCTCTGCCTCATGGCCATTACTAGCATCTTCTTTATTCGCGGAGACGATTTGCCGCGGCACTTGTGCCAGCCGGAGTAGAATATGGCCGTTGGCAGTAAGGCAGCCTAAAATATGTAAAATACAGTCTAAAACATCCACTTGCCTCATATTTATCTATATAAAGATACAAGTCCGAGATGGTCGCACGATCGCAAGCTACAGCCGCAGACTGCAAGCGAAATCACTAATTTCTGTGAATCTCAATGAAATTGATTCCGAGCGTGGCAACACTGCCGTCGAGAGTCGCGGCGCGTCGCTTGCGGTTGCCGCACGCAGCGACAGTGACAATACACAAGTAATGCGGCGGACTGTACAGAGTGCACACGTACGAAATGTCGACGATTTTCGGAAGGCGAAAAAGAGAAATTAATTAACTTTGTTGATGGTTATCCTGTCATTTATGATATCAACCAATCCAATATCGCAATAATTTGGTGAAAAGCAATAGGAAAGGATTTAAATAAAAAAAATAAGAACCCATCTAACTAATCCTTCCTTCCTTCTATAATTCACATTTTAAATTGGGATATAGTAACAAGAAGTCGCCTTCCTGTTCCTCTTCTAACAAAAGAACAACAACATCATCATCATGTTCCTCTTATAACAAAAGAACAAGTAAACTTTTTTTAACGTTGTGCGACATTATGTCTCGTTCGAAGGCACTGGAGTGACTGAGGTAAACCTAAAACCCTCAAGGCTCAATTCACACCAAAAGCGCGGCGAAGCGCAGCGAAACGGAGCGCAATTTCAGTGTCATATAAATTTATTTTATTACTGTAGTACTTTATTTTCATTACTGTAGTACTTATTATCGAATTCTCGCGACTTCCGCGAGGATTCCAGCGAATACTCGCGCAGTCGCGGGAATCCGCGCGACTCGTTCGAGTTTCTCATGCGATAATAAGTATTATAGTAATGATTATAAAGTTGAAATTCATATGACACATAAACAGCGCTTCGCTTCGCTGCGCTTCGCCGCGCTTTTGGTGTGAATTGACCCTTATAACTCGTCTAGTTGCGGCCTGCCCCCGCGCTTGAAATAAAAAGCAACCACGACCGCAGGCAACACTGCGGTCGTGCGCAGCCACCATCCGCAGTGTCGCCTGCGGTGGCAGTCTGCGGCTGACTCGGAACTGTACCTAATATTACACGTTGTTTGTCCGCAATGGACAAGTAAACTACTAAATCCATTTAATCAAATTTTACTCATACAGGTATGCACCTTTGTCTAAGACTTAAAAGAAAGCTAACCTATATTTTATTTCGATTAATGGTCGAGAATTTAATATTTATCCAGAGCAACGTCTTGCCCGACCAGTTAATTATTTAGAAATCTAATTATATTGTAAAAAAATTTCAAGGAAAGTAAATAATGAATGAAAAAGTCTCATTTACAAACGTTTTAAAATTAAAATTTAGTAACTTTGTATAGTAGTAAGTATAATACAATATGTCTTACTTCAACGGTGATGTCCCCAGCGTTCCACATAAAAAAACCCGTACTGACCAGAACCGCCAACGAGGTAGAGAATATAGCGAGAGCGTTCAGCAACGTCCGGTCTGAACTCTGAAATATATTCCGCACCCTAGTAGTAAAGTTTTTGAAATGAAACCTTTTTATCAACGTTAGGCGGGAAAACGTGACGTGAAGGAAAATATATAGTGCTATATACTGTATACTTGTGTATGTGTAGCACTATTGACTATCCTACCTTCGTTTGTACGTATAGCATTTTAACAAAGTTTTAAGCTTTCTCCTTTATTGGCAGTCCCTACGACAGTCTTTGTCTGTTTTTAAGTATAAGGTGTGAAATAAAGCGTTCACATATCTCAAGCATATGCAGACGTTTTGCTTGAGCTGTTAGAAGTTCCAGCATTGCTAGTTTGATTCCATTGCAATGTAGCAATGACTCTCTCTTCACTCTAGCCAACATTTTGCTCATAACTTCATGACGTGTGACGTAATTAATTTTTCTGAGGTAATTAAAGGTCTATTATCAGCTTTATTTATATTCTTAACTCCCTATTCTGCTTTGTAAAATGTGACCTCCCTTAAAAATACATAAAAAGTTTTGTATCTGATATATTCGTTATAGTAAACTAAGTAACATGATAATGGAGTCATAGCACCATGTTGCAAAAATGTACAAGAAGTGCAACAGTGGGAGTTTTCGGTTATGTCTTTTGTTCGCCTCTTGCAATTATTCCAGAATCAGTTCAGGTCCTGTCCATTTAGGTTAAGCATGGAGGTCAAGGGAGGCTTGGTTATGGTCCTATGATTACGTTATGCAGATTACATGGGGAGGGAGGGGGTTTAGGCCAAACTCAGCTCTAACAATCCAATTGAAACGCCAGAGCAACTAAAAGTTGCGTTACTTAATGCCAGTGTCATGTGAGAGAGATGTACATTGTACATCCCCGAGCGCGCCGCGCCGGCAGTAGCAAACTTAGTACCAACCTAAATAATGCAGCTTAGCTCTACGATCCGAGTCTGATCTTTTGATGACCTTACGACATAAGTACCTACCTAACTCTACCTCTCTTACCATTATTAACGTCATGTTAATTTCTAAGCGCTACACTCTAATTAACCTCGATAAATTTAAGGCGCATGTGAATTGAGAATATAGGTACTATGTCTATCCTCAGTATCATCTTAGCAGACGATAGAAAGAGTACGTAGGACATACCACCATTTGAAGCATAAGTAAACACATCACCCCAACATTGATCAGGATCTGACCGCTGAAAACCCAGCTGAACGTCTTCTGGAATTGCTTTATGCACCTGAAAAAGATTAGCCACTTTGATTATCATGATCTGTATCGGTCCCATTTATTTTTTACGTACTCCGTTTTTGTCCAAGAACTCTATATTGTGTGACACATCCTGTAGTAAATTCAGTGGAAGAGGCAAAGCTAGCCCATATTTCTCCGTAATGCCAAATGCTAAAGCTGTTCGGAAATATCCTGGTTAATCCAATTTCAATAACGATCGACGATCGACGAAAAGGAGCTTCTCGTGCAAAATACCGCATGTTCTAAAGTCAAAGGTCTTCGACCACTGTGTGTCTGTGGTCATACGGATCGAAAACTTGGCCACTAAATGTGGGGCTTTTAAATAAGCTCAGAGCAATTTAGCGGGCTATTAGTGTTTCTTTTATTTATTTGTTAATTGTTCAATTTACATATTGGATCTGTTTAATGATCACGTATGCACGTCTTATGGGCTAAGTTTAATAAGGGTTTGCAACGCGCCCATGTCAGAGAAGGGCCCACAATAAAAAAACTAGCTGGGTTCCTATCATTCTTTCTCTAATCTCTATATTAAGAACTAAGAAGCTTAAGAGTCGGCTGCGAGTCAACATCCAAAAATAGGTGATCCACTCAAAAAGGAGAGTAAACGACATAGTTCATTAAATTCAATCAATCTGAAGTAGCAAAAGCTCGCAACATTGATCGCAGAACGGTTCTTGAGCTGCAACGAGACGCCACTCTGTTGGATGTTCAGTAGTGACAAGTAAACTTCTTTTGTCTGCTTATGTATGCTTATCATAGAGATATAAAGAAAGAATCTGATATCTATGACGCTTATGTATGTAAAATCAGTATGGATATCTTATTTGCTACGATCTTTACTTAATTTGTGTTATGATAGAATAATAGCATCTCACCATAAAGTTTCGTTATGCAATTTAATTCCAAGCTTTATAGCGTCTTCGTACAGCTTCTCTCTATGTTCATGTTCATTTGGTTCTAAATTGTCACTATCTTCAAATATGTCGTTGAGGCTGTAGAAGTAACTCTGCAAGTTCTTAAACTGATGACTAAGCGTTATCGTGATAGATGTGACAGTCACATAAGGCGCCGAAACCCTTATCATGTAGACCCACCAAACGAAGTAGCTGATTATACGCAATACGTTGGCTTGGACGCTGGCGTCCGTTACTTCTGGCCAAGCGGTGACGACAGTTGTAAACGTACCCTCTGCAATATCATGGTGCAACTGCATTATAGTGCAGTCATTGAAGCGAAAAATACGGTCTTACCTCCGAATTTTTTTACTATGAACCGATTTGTATAAAATTTTGGATTTTAGGCTTATCTTACCCTTAACTTCAAAAGTGAAAATGATCTGAACTCCGCCTATTATTTTAAGGGGTGTAAACAACCCCTTAATGGAAAAATTGACATTGAGCCATTTTATCGCTAGAAAACGTAAGTGGTAAAATTGTAAAGTTTCAATTACCTCATAATAAAATCATTTTCAAACCCTTGAAAATCTTACAACCCTTGCAAACAACAGAAAATCACAAAAATACTTTGGCATGACATAAAACGATATAAGTATAGAGTAAGTAATATTTTATATTCTCTATAATAATTATCAAATTTTAACCCCCTTTCAACCCTTGAAAACTACTCCTTGATAAAAAATCGTTAAATTTTTTTTGATGAAATGAACAGAATTTAAATATTATTCCACACTCTCGAAAATGATTATCATATTCTTAAGCTTTTCTACCCTTAAAAGTACCCCTAAATTAAAACTAGCCAGAATATATATTTACTATATATAACATATTCTTGCTGAATGGGAGGGCTATTTTGGCGGTTATCTTCACTACACGTTCCACACGTACCTACTATTACAAAACAGACCAACTTTTCTGCATCCGCAAGACGCTCCACATCCTTTTTGGCCATAGAGATATAAAGAAAGTTTTTGGCAGTTGCAATAAATAATTTTCAGCAGTTCTTGTGGTGCGGGTGGATCTACAGACTGAAGTGGATTTAATAAACCGTCATTCATGACCCACCTTCAATCCGTTGGATGAATGTTTTTGTTGCCAAGTCAAGTTATTAAACACGTGCTGAAATGTGTTATACAGAGTGTGGCGTAAAAAATGAATATACCGGAATCGGTCGATGCCCCCCTTGTGGGTTATTCGAAAAAAATATTTTTATTTTTTTTGGTTTGAATTTAAAAAAAAAGTGGGATAAATAACATTTTTTTCAAAATTAAGCGACTCTTACTCACTAATTTTGCTATAGTAGTTACAAATTTTGGAATTTTTGTATTTTGTTTTTTTTTATTATGCAGCTAATGAGTTATTGCATTGATAACAATACAGAGATTTTCTTAGATTGCATCAAAATTTAAAAAATAAAATAAAAATGATAACAATAAATCTTTGACTATTTGATTTACTATCTTTGTATGTCACTTGGCAAAAAAAAAATCTATGATAGTAAGCTTGTCCATTGCTTTAAAAACATGCATAGTTATTGCAGATTCTAAAAAGGTATAATACATGTTACATTTATGCCGATATCTTTAAAAAATATGAATTCAATTTTCTCGTTGACCATAATTTCTTAATTGAGTAAACAAAGGAACATAATACGAAGACGTTCTTATCTAGGCATTATGGGTTGATCCTTTGTTGAATGCGAAAGAGCAGGTAGTCCCTATTAATAAATCAATCAACCATTTAGATAACGACCTAGTTACCACAACTTATTGTCGTATATCCCAATCAAGACTTAAGGGTTATCTTTAGATAAAGACAAAGCATTTTGGGTTAAACACTGCTTGTGCAACAGAGATGGGTAATGCAATCTATTTCATAAGTAAGTAAATCAGTTTAAGTACCCAGTTAGTGTTCTTTAGACAATCGTATCTTGCGCATACCTCTCTGTACCTCCACGTGTTTGGTTTACTTAAAAAATGAATTTGGCTTTCGTACTACGAACTCAGTTTTTGCTTACGATTTGTGATTGATGCAATGAAATGTGAATGCATTACAGTTACAGAGCCCGTAAATGAGATGCATGTTTGCATACTCGATCGAGGTGTGCGTATGGCGTGGCACGTGGTAGCGTAAGAGTATTAAATAATCCAGTTACTAAGTGGAAAAAAATTTGATAAGTTTTTGGACCATAACTCCTTCAATTTTCATGCTATCACAATTTATAAAACACCATTGTAAAGGTTATTAAAGAAAGCTTCAACATCCTTTGCAATATATAGTAAAAAACCTTATCCAAAAACGGTGAAGGGTTAAAGGGCTTAAGAGAGGCTGTGATTACGCTGCCACGCGCTCTTTAAACATTAATATCTCCGTCAAGTTTTGTTTGACAGAAAAACAAAAAAACAAATTGTTTATCAGAAAAATACCTAAATTTTTCATGCCTACACTTTTATACGTATCTGTGGTCCTTTTTGAGATATTATGAAAAAAAGGTGGTTATTTTAAAAATTAGAATTTTGTTTTTTTTTGGTTAAACGTGACTTTTTTGAAAAATATGTTTCCTGAAGCAGCCTAACTAATACAATCTATCAAACTCTTCATAATAAAGTTTATTCTAGGCGGAATACGATTAATTTTAATTTTGGTAGAAATGTCACTTATGAAACCCATTAATTGATTTAAAAGAAAAAACATTAGATCCTCCTCTTATTTGCAATATTATTACTTATTTTACATGCGAAAGACTTTTAATAGTGCTCATTTTACAGCTTATTTCAAGCACTACAAATCCTTTTTTATTAGAATGCATAAAATGCATCTGCTAGCCGCTAGATGGCATTGACCACATCGATAAAATTTCAGACAAAATAAAAAACCGCTTTGATCTTTAATATCTATCTTAATATTGCACTTAGAATACTTTATAAACAACCAAATTGTTCATTTTATTACCTGCTACAATTCTGTTCTTCATAAAATTTTCGGTAAAACCTATATTTTTGGAGATATTTTTGAAAAAAAAATTAATTAAACCCCGAGAAGGGGTGGCAACCACCCCCAGGGTGGTGGCGGAGTTCAAATCATTTTCACTTTTGAAGTTAAGGCTTAAGGGTAAGTATGAAATTCGGTTTACTATGACTGCACTATTAGGCAGTAGCGTTACTATAGATACTACCTGAGGCCTGTGACAAATTTAACTGATTCTCGTTACACGAATAGGTAGCTACTCAATTTTACACAAAGAAGCTAAGCAATCAGTTTTAGTAGATTTTGTCGTCTTGCTACGCTATTGCTATCTCATGTACCTACTCTGGATCAATCTCGCATGGATGTCACGTTAAACACTAATCCAATTTCGGCCAAACTATTAAATTAGTATATAAAAGTCGGTATGCAATTATTTTACCTGAGCGTATCGTTTGCAGTATACCGTCGAAAGCGTAAGAAAATAAAGAAAATGTAACAGTTGAGAAAAGCGCAGAGGAATAAAAAATATTTCTTTTTATGGTCGCATTTTCGACGTCTGGATCGTTGTAATCATCTTTTAACGTAACACACAATTTCTGCAATAGATCAGCTATCTCTTTTTTATAATAAAGAACATTGAAATAGTAACTGAAAAGTATAGGATGTGAAAAACAGAATACAAGTCGATCTGATGCTTGTTTTTCAGACAAATTCTCTTGAGTAGTAAATGTCATCCATTCACTAAAAATAAAGAAGAATATTAATAATGTAACAAGTTTTTGAAAGTGATTATAATATAAAGTTGTACGTATTCCACCTGCCCATAGATTGGGTAGGCCACAATAATAGATTAACGTGCAAAATTTCCTAAAAAAATCTGAGATTTTATTAAGCTTCGCCATCGCTTGGTTGTCAACTCAAAATAGGATGAACCAGTTGTTAAACCTTAGCATGTTTTCCTTTATATATGTAAGATTGTAATGGCTACCAGATCCGGACTACGAAATGCTAGCAATATTATTTTGAAAATTTGCAAGTAGGTAAATTAGAATATTCACAAAAATAGACTTTTTAGGTCACGTATTATTGATGTGATCTGTGGGTGCAGTGTTCGAGTTGTCACTTGTCTTTGTACCTGGGTCTTTCGCAAAAAAAGTGTAAATTTGTCTAAAATTTACGAATTTTTAATATCTGATAATTCAGCTTTACCAATTATTAAAGGACCGTATTTTGATGTATACTTTGGGGAAGGGAAGGTATGCTGCGGAAATAGTTTTTTGAAAAAATATATGCAGAAAAAAGAGTCTGTCAGATTAATGAGAAAAAGGGATCAGGTAAATTAGAGTAGTTCAGGTTTATGAGAAAACTGGTTTATTTTTGAAATAATAACCTAAATACACTACTACCATTTTAATTATATTATATTAGGTTTAATTACTTAAGACAACTTATAAATCAATCACAATGTGGTATCATCATCATCATCATCATCATCTCAGCCACAGGACGTCCACTGCTGAACATAGGCCTCCCCC
>LUGF01052345.1:76265-88705 GCA_001625245.1 Calycopis cecrops | reverse complement strand
CCTTGAAGTTTGATAAAGAATATTACTTACTTACTACTAAATGACAAAGCTATTCATTTAAAAGTTTTTTCAAACTGGTTCTTAAGTATTTTATTGACTTTTAATAACAAAATGATACTTTGAAAACTAAAATATCAAAAAATATTAAGATATTTTGCTCTCCTTTAAAGTTGCTTGTTTTGATTTAGGCAATATTAGAACTTCACTAACGAATTACCATATCAGTAATCAATAACATATTTACAGAATGGAGCTAGTGAAAATAATAACAGCGAAGTACCCGAAATATCAAATTTTTTAACAGACATATTATTAGAATTAGGCGTTGTGGAAAAAACAGTAAATTTTTTGAAAAGCGACTTCATAGACAATATTATAGAATTGGAAACTGGCGATGGATGTCAAATGACATTACAGTTATTGGAAAGTAATGAGGTGAGATTTTAAAGTTTGCTAACTAAATAGATAACACCTATTCCATACAAAACAGACAAAACCTATTCCATACCATATGTGCAGAATAGAATAGAATTTATTTATTTGCATGAACATGGTATACAAGATGTTTGTTGATATAATTAATTAGATTCCAAAATCTTTCACTGAAATAATCAGCATTTGCATTTGATTTCTGAAGATTTTGTATCTTATTTAAGTTACCAAAATAATTGGTTATATTGAGTTATGAATGTAATACATAACTGAACTCAAGGAACATCATGCTTGTTTGAAATTAAGCATATTATAAGGTTGATATAATATATCATAAGGTTAATATTAAAATTAAATAATTTAATTGACTGGTATAGTAACACTCCATTATTGGAATTAATGACATCTCCATTTTTGAGGGTTATTACGAAAACTGATACAAAATTGCTTTTATATTAAAATCAAGATTCTAGTTTGTATATTTCGATAAAGTAATATATTATAAGTACATAACCGATGCATAGCTAGCTATAAATGAGGACAAAACAATTTCACTTGCAGGAAGCTAACAATTCGGTTAGTCAAACACCGGCAGTCAGTAATGTGAATGAAACACCTTCAAGTACTTTAAAAAAGCAAGATGAAGAACAAAAGTAAGATGTACCATTTTTTTTTCTAGAATAAGATAATACAACGAAATCATTGTTTCAATTAATAATTTATATCATTCCTTGGCTAGTACCCGTAAAGTAAGTCCTTAGGGTACTTAGTGCGTTGCTAGACTAGCTGTAATAAATCCACAGATATTATTGTTATACATATGGGGAACGTGTTTCTAGTAGTCAAGGCCATTGGCGGCTGAAATATGAAGTTTTAACTGGCATACTTGCGTTTGACGTTTATTAGTTAACACTAACATATAATTTACGGAAATATAAATTTCAATATTAAACATGAATAGGACATCACTTGAAGTTCGAGTATTATTAATCACGATCAGGTGAGCCAAGTATATGATGTGGTTCATTGGTAGTATCTCAATTATTTGTACATCAAGCTCTTTATTTATTGATAGCCTTCATAGGTCGCTGGTTCAAAACCGGCTTCGACCCTAACGATGTACGTGTTGTGGCACACACCATATGCTCGAGATCCTTGATATGCTTGAGATGCTTGATAAATGACACACAAGTGATATGAGAAAGCTCATGATCGTTTATTGCGGACTGATTTAATAACGAAATAAACACAATTTATATATCGGGGCGTTGCGGACGAAAGTACGCTCAAATCGTACAATTGTAATTCTTTGCAAGTATTAGATATATATAGAAGCCTAAAATTAACTTTAGGAAATGCCACATTCGTCTGAAGTTTTTTTTTTTTTATAGCATAGGAGGCAAACAAGCAGTTAGGTCACCTTAGTGCTTTCTATATGTTTATTATATTCCTATTACGTTAGCGGGCGGGTCTGTCCCGAGTGCGGCAAGCAGTTCGCGTCGCGCGGCGTGCTGCGGCGCCACGCGCGCGTGCACACGGGCGAGCGCCCGTTCGCGTGTCGCTCGTGCCCGCGCCGCTTCTCGCAGCGGGAGGTGCTGCGGAGACACGAGCTGGTGCATGCCGGTGTGTGTTTCTTTTTATATTATACGGCAGCTGCGGTCGGCAACCTTTTGGCAGGCAAGGGCCGCACGGCGGAAAGATGAACTAAAGGTGGGCCACATGTGATATTCACCCTAGAAGCCCAATTTTCCTTTTTTTTTTAGTTTGCCCTCTCCTCCACGATTACTTATTAATAAAACATCGCGGGCCGCAAGTAAGACGTCGGCGACTCGCGTGTTGCCGACCGCTGGTACAAGGACATCACTTGATGCGTTTTTCTACCGACTCCCATGGACCTTCGCATGTTTTGACATAAATAAATCTTTAAAAATGATGGCAGAACGTTATGATGGCTCATCTATATCGGCCGTATATGAAGATTGTTTTAATTTATAAAATTAAATGATTACTACATATTAAGGTTTTTTGTGAGATATGGATTTTGTGCGAAATAAATAAATATTTATATATTTTACTAGCTGCGCCCCAAGATTTGACTTGCGTGAATTTCGATCCCGTGTGAAATTGAAAATCATCCCATGGGAACATTTTTTCGGGATAAAAACTATCCTGTGTTAATCCAAGTTACCCTCTATGTATGTGCCAAATTACATGAAAATCGGTTCAGCTGTTTTCCCGTCGCGTCGTGGCGGCCTAATTAACTTAAGAAGCCATGTCACTACCTATTAAAACTATAATTTATACAAAGTTTAGAAAACAGCAACATACATACATGGCTACATAGCCAGCCACATTTGAAACGCACAGATCTGCGCCGAATATCTTCAAACTAATTTTTGCAAAATAAAGAATTTGAATTTGAACTAAAATACGCGACGTGTTCACGGCCTAAAATCACACCGTAAATTATTTCTGTAGAGATCCGTCCGTACCCTTGTGATGTGTGCTCTAAGAGCTTCACGCAGCGCGGCGCGCTGGCGGCACACGCGCGCTCGCACCTGACGCCCGCGGCGCGCTCGCTGGCGCTCCACCGTTGTGTCGTCTGCCCCAAGATGTTCCTACACGCATCCGGTGAGTACTACCTATTGCATGCATATGCCAAAGTGGAAGTAGGACTAAGATACACTTATATTGGATATCTACCATATTGGATGTCATTAGCCACGCCACAATCGTCTTGTCATTGAACCCTCTCTCTATAGAGTACACATCTACCAAACACTACCTTTGCTTTAATGGAAAGAATGTTGATCAACTTTATACTTTGCTCGACTTAAGGAACAATGACAATGCAATATTCGATAAAAAAATCCAAAAAACTTAAAAGTAAAATTGAATAATAGTTAAAAAAAAAACATAAATAACACGCTATTACTAGTTAGTACTTAGTTAACTTAACTAAAAAATTAAAAATCAACTGAAAAATTGATATTAGGTATTGTACTGTATATTGTATTTGTCAACTGACAACAAAAACAAAAAAGTTCTAATTAGTAGGTAGGTAGGCACAGTGGCGTAACTATGCCGCTCGAGGCCTGTGGCAAATTCATCGGATGGGGGGCCCAGCCGATGAATTTTGAACACAAAGAAAGAGCACAAAAAAGCTTTTTTTTAGGGAATCTCCTCTGATCGGGGGCCCCTTCCGGCTGGGGGCCCGTGGCATTTTGCCGACTTGCCACCCTGTAGTTACGCCACTGGGTAGGCAGTTATTTTCGAAACGCTAACAAAGTTAATTATGTTAATACGTCCCAAGACGCCATTTTGCATACAGAAGCGTTTTCGCTGGTTTTATAAATTATGAATTTTTAATTTGAAATTTTGAAATAAATACTTATCAGAAATAAAAACAAAAATTGTATAAGTTCCTTGATCACTGATAAACATTCCGGAGTGGTTTTTGAAAACTTGGCTGCTCTCTTGGCTGGCTCCGCATCCACGCAGACAAAGCCTGTCGTTGCTTATACATATTTTTGTCGATCATGAATACTCCATATCTGTAGCTGCTGAAAACCAATATATACATATATATATATATATACAGGGTGATTCACGTTAAAGTGCAACCCCGAAACTGGGTGAAATTAGACCGAAAACTATCGACCAAAATGGGTCTAAAAAACTTCTAAAAAAAAACTATTTTTTTTTATCCGCCACTAAACATTTGTTTCCCGAATTTTGACCTCTATGTACAAATAAATTTATACCTCCCAAACTAGCTGGTCGATTTTAATAAAATAAACGATAAATCAATGCCAAGTATTTAGCGATGACGACAAAATAAAAAAGAGGCAACAAAAATTATATATATATATATGTATATATATATATATAATTTCTTGTGTGCGTGTATTTGTCACTGAACTCCTAAACGACCTAACGACGACTGGACCTATTTTGACGAAATTTTTTGTGTGTTGAAGGTGATTTGAGAATGGTTTAGATTTACAATTCAGCCCGGCAGATGGTGCTGCATTCGGTATCTCGAATATACAATATTGTAGGGTAAAGTACCGACTTGACAATTCGGCCACATTGTTACACGTATATTTTCTAATAATGCGAAGACAACGTCTGCCGGGCAGCTAGTATAATTATTATTAATAATACTTTATTTCTAGGTCTAAGTCGCCACATGCGCGAACACAGCGGACAAGCGGCCTTGTGCGACATATGCTCGCGAGAGTTCCGCGACCGCAGCTCGCTGATACGACACCGCCGCACGCACACTTGCGGCGCGCGCACACGCAACGACGCGGACAAAACAGCGCAAGAACAATTACAAACTTCACGTCCAAAAATACTCAAAAATCGTCTTGTTATTTAGTCAATTACTTTTTCCATTGACTTACTATAACGGCCCGGCCATAGCTGTAGCGTTGCGAATTGCGGCGCGGCGAGCGGCGCGTCTTGCGGTGGCAAGCCACAGCTCGCCGCGGCGGCGGCGGCGGCGGTGGCGGCGGTGGACGTATTTAGGCTATTAAAAATTCTGACACGATAATACCGTGAAACAAGTGCGTTCTTAGCTTAAGATATCCTTGAGTTTCTAACTTTAATCTAACAATGTAAATAAATAAAAGTATTAATTTGTTTATCGTTAGGTATTTATTTAAATTATCATAATCAATTTATTAATCACACATTAATTTATTTTTAATAATTATAATTGTATATTTTATGGTATAGGGAAGCAAACGAACAATTCCATTCTATTGTTTCCAACGCGCGCCGCGCCGCCCGTCTCCACCGCTCGCCGCTCGCCGAGCGGCAATCCGCACCGCTGTTAACTGCGACATGGCGCATACATTCTCTAGCTTTTGTGTAGCCGCTCACCTCGCCGCTCGGCGCGACGCAGTTCGCACCGCTGTAGATGTGGCACGGCGGTAAGGGCCTGCGAAGACGAGATTTTTGTCCGTTTTTTTTTCCGTTTCCGCGGACCGGAAAATGTATGCAAAGTACCGCGTACTTTTAGTCCCTCATTTGCGTTACTCCATACAGTTGTTTGTAAGCGTTCTATTTTAGGAGACAAAAAAAACCGCGGACAAAAATCCCTCGTCTGCGCCGACCATAACTGTACGAAACAACTAGCAATTACGAGTTACGACAAGTGAGATCTTTGTGAATACACGTAGGTTCAATAGAAATAGGGAATATGCATTTGATTTAAATAATTATATTATTATACATATAATAACAAGCCTTTCCTGTAGATGCAGTAGTGATGCGACTCGAGTAGGAATTTGCGACTCGAGTCACTCGAGTAAGATTGTTCCCTCACTCAAGTTATATTCGAGTAAAAATGTCACTCGAGTGACGAGTTCACTCGGCGATCCGAGTATACCCGGCTAGTTCACTCGAGCGAACTCGGTCAATTCGGTGCGCCGAGTTCATTCGGTGACTCGAATTCACTCGGTAACCCGGGTGCAAGTTCATTCGAGTAGGATTTTTTTTCACTCGAGTACGAGTTTGACCAGTTTGTCAAGTTTCACTCGAGTCGAGTCAGTTTGTCACTCGAGTGACTCGAGTAAAAACACTCGAGTCGCATCACTAAGATGCAGGTATTAATCTTATTAATATTATAAATGTGAAAGTTTGTATGTTTGTTTGTTTGTTACTTCTTCACGCAAAAACTGCTGAACCGATTTTCATGAAATTTTGCACACATGGTAACTTGGATTAACACATAGGATAGTTTTTATCACCAAAAAATGTTCCTGTGGAATGCTATGGAATGATGACTTTAAATTATTTGTTACTCCTTCACGCTAAAACTAATTATCAGATTTTAATGAAATTTGGCATATGGGTAGAAGGAAACCTGTATTAACATACCTATAGGATAGTTTTAATCCCGAATAAATTTTGTGTCTTTTACATTCGGCTGCGACCTAATGTGGTACATGTAGAAATAAATGCATAAATAGATATTTGGAGCACAAAAAGTGTATCTTGAAATACCTCTTAACCCGATAAAATATTCATGACATTTATATCTCTTCTAATCCCGATAATGGTCCCGATAAAATTATACTTTTTTTTACAAGCAAAGTTTTTGTTATTTACTTTTATCAATGAGAGAGAGAGTTTATAATTATTATCAATGAGAGGATTTCCGAAGGTACTTTTAGTTTTATAGATCACTATATAAGTATTAGAATTTTTTTACTTGATAATAAGACTCCAAATATACTTTATGAAGCTGTTTTATTTATTTACAGTCAGTGTTACATAATATAAAATATACTAACAATACTTATAATGACATCTTAAGTTTACGCGAAGTGCACATTATAATAAAGCTATTTAAGCGGTCTCACGGATCATCCTTGGATGGAATCTGTATTATTTAGCGAGGATTTGTGCTTTATCAGGCTGGCTCAGCGGTGCAGGGCTCAGATAAATGGAGCATATTGCGCCAGGGGTCGCGGGTTCGAATCCCGCCTTGGTCATTGATGTTTATCTATGTATTATATGTATTTTTCTATAATAAAAATCTTAAATGTATAAAATTACTTAAATTTATAAAACATATTAAATATATTTCCTTTGTCTAGTACCTGTAACATAAGTCCTTACGGTACTTAGCACAGGGGGTAGAATAACGTAGTGTGTAAATTCCACTGCTATATATATAAAAAAAATTCCCTTTACTTTTGGAAAATTACCCTACTTTTCTAGTGACAACACCGTACCACTAGTAAATTGTGAAATTAATATTCATACTTTCTTAACAATACATAATATGTAAATTTAAAAACTTACCGGTGGAATAAGATCTTCCATTTGTTATTAGATTTTCCTGCATGTTTGTGACACAGTTGAATAGAACCGGCATTTTTTTTTTTTATTGAGAGCTTATAATCGCGTTATGTTCTAGATGACACTGACTTAAGCGAAGAGCGTGTCTACAATATATAGTAGATATATTTTACGGCTCTTTCAGGTGGATGATGCGGTATCTAGACGTGTATATAATCAAAGATGTACCACATTAGGTCGCAGCCGAATGTTAAAGACACCAAGTCATCCCTTGGCACAAGTAATTTTTTTCGGGATAAAAACTTTCCTATAGGTATGTTAATACAGGTTCCCTTCTAACCCATATGTCAAATTTCATGAACATTTGATAAGTAGTTGTAACGTGAAGGAGCATCAAATACATTAAAGTCATCATCCCATAGCATCCCACAGGAACATTTTTTTGGGATTAAAACTATCCTGTGCTAATCCAAATTACCCTCTGTGTGCGCAAAATTTCATGAAAATCGGGTCAGTAGTTTTTGCGTGAAAAAGTAACAAGCAAACATACAAACTTTCGAATTTATAATATTAATAAGATTTGTGATATTTAAGACAGCTTGGGAATTAGCCCATTCAATGCGGCGCTCCAAACTACAATTTCTACTCCGTTGCGGCCGCCTTTTTCGACGGGACGCCGATGTGCGTCCGCCGCGCCTCATAAGGAAACTTTTAGACGCCGATCGGCGTCTGCCGCACCCGGATAAGAAATCGAAAAAAAATTTTTTTTTTCTGTTCGCCAACCTTACAGTTATCTCGTAAATTGTAGATAGATATACGCGGAGCTAAGTAAAGGGGTTTATTTTTGTCACAATCAGTTAAATCTGCCATTAATAGTTAAAACTTTAGAAATTAGTGTTTTTGCTAAAAAATATGGGTGAAAACAGTAAGTAAAAGTAAAATAATATATTATAAGTCGTTTTACATTAAATAGTCACCACATTTAATAGATATTCGTGTTTAAATTAATTTTTTTAATATTTGTTGATTTTGCCAGAGTATACCAACCTTTGGTAATTTCTAAACTACATTAAAACATTATACATAATATATTTTATCATTCATCATTTTAACCCTTTGAACTAAATATGTGATTATTATGTAGGTATTTTAAAAAGATGCAAGTTCCTAGTGAAAGTCTTGTTACTTTTTTTTATTAACTAATATGAGAACCCAGCTGCCGATTAAAGCTACTACTACCACAGAATAGAAATCTCATCTTCAATAACAGATTCTATAGTTTAATACCTAATTTTTTTTATAGTACAACCTCTTGTAAGTACTATAAAAAAATAATAAAAAATAGCGAACGTGCAGTCGGAGCCATTTTCATGACTACTGACGCCAATAGACATCCGCATAGCTTATACACGGATGCGTTGCCCCACTCCCCCCTCCTCCATGGGCCACATACTACTTACATACCGCACGAAACGCGACAGCAAGCTAGCACTTTACGCTGGTCTGTAAATTTATCTTACTCGTCAAACACTGATATTCATATATAGACATGAGTCACGCAAGTAACTCGCAAAAGTATCCATAAATCAAGTATAAAATACCGTCTAAATGTTTAAATCAGCACAAATAAAATGTGC
Organism: Calycopis cecrops; assembly: GCA_001625245.1. Lineage (NCBI taxonomy): Eukaryota > Metazoa > Arthropoda > Insecta > Lepidoptera > Lycaenidae > Calycopis > Calycopis cecrops. Next base: position 79,820 of record LUGF01052345.1, on the reverse strand, counting down.
ATATAAAAAATTTAAAAGCATCATGGAATAAATGTTGCTAACTCCTGGTAGACGCCGATGTGCGTCCTCCGCAATTTATCAATAATATTTGAATTTTTGAAGACATGATTTCACAGAAACTATGCTCAGTACCTCGTAGCTATAGGAAAAGTAAACGTTTATTTCGCAGATTTTTTTAATAATTTGAATTCTTGAAGAAAATAATCTCATTTAAAATTTGACGGCGATCGGCGTCTGCCGCACCTGGAAAGAAAAAAAAGACGCTGATCGGCGTCCGCCGCACTCAATGGGTTAATGAAGATCTGCAACAAGGTTCACAAAGGTTTTTCATTTGTATATCTTCTGTGTGTATCTGAGATGAAGATGTATTTGCTTCTATACCTATATACCTAATATTGATTTCTCAGTGCTGAATATTTTCTTTACACTAATGTACTCTTGTAAAATTATCATTTAATAGTATAAAAAAATAAAAAATATGCATATTCCCTATTCAATTAAAAAAGTACAACCTACCTCGCCATGATAATGTAATTAGCAATTGAGTAGTTTTGCGTGATAACGGGGACAGGGCAGCCAAGGTACTACAACATTCCAATAGTTTAGGTTAGCTATTCTCAAAATTTTAAGCTATTGCAGGACAGGGCAGCCAAGGTACTACAACATTCCAATAGTTTAGGTTAGCTATTCTCAAAATTTTAAGCTATTGCATTGCTTGCCCTTTTCGCTCTCAAAGCATAAAGCACTAACTATACAGGGTTAGTTTTTGGTCACTGGCCATATTTAAAAATAAGGAAATAAACATCATTACAAGGGTATTTTTTTTTAATGTCTAGCCGCGCGCAGCACGCGGCGGCAACGATCGATTATGTTACCCACCCACCCACGGTATTTATTTTCGTACGGGACAAAAATATTTTTTATATTATTTTTCTTATTTGTTTTATTTCATAAATCGAATGTATTGTCGATTTTGAATCAAATCTGAAAATTTTGCCGGTGACCAAAAACTAACCCTGTATATATTTTGAGACATCTACTCAATGTGTCTATTATAACTACAAGTAAAAGGTCCGTTAGCAAAATAATTTTGTTGTTAAGATAGTTATTACTGTTTAAATTAATTTAGAATTCAGAACAGCTGGTTTTTCCAATATGATGAGTCCAACATCCAGATTTCGTACAAAATAAATTTTATAAACCATAGCGTTCATCATAAACTAGGGAGCCGAACCTATGGAGGTTGCAAACGCGGGTAGAAATACTTTATTCCCGCACATACTATTTTTTCTCCTACCTACGGGTTATGTTTCTACTTTCGGCGTAGTTAGGAGAAAAAAATATTGTTTATTACCGGACAAAATGTGACTGTACTCCCGCTGCACAGAGACCCAGGTAGGATAAAAAAAAATGTACTTATATTTATCAATAAAATCATTTGTTATTTATGGTCTATCTAGATGTGTCAATAATATTGTTATTCCTTTAATCTATTGTGTTAGGAAATATAAATAAAACCCTCAATTATTTACTAAAACGTTTTATTGGAAAAATTTCATCCTAGAATGAAAGGCAACATGGTATTGTGTAAATTTAAGAAATTCAAGTTAGAAAACAGTGGAATACTGGTCTGTGAGCGCCCCAGTGCGGGGGATGACGGATGGCACTCGAAACAAAACACATACTAATTATTTGAAACTATATTTTTCATATTTTTCTCAAAACCAAGTAAACGCCACCGCATTGTTACATATGGAATGCCTTTAACTTACTTAAAAATAACATTATACACATCCTATAAGCATACAATTAAATATTTTTATTTAGATTTTAAATTTGAATCATGATTAAGATTGTAGGCCGATCAAGTTGTACAATTTAGCCGCTACCGAGAAGACCGCCCCTGGGCGGGACTCGAGAGAGTGCGGCAGAAAGGTTACATTTCAAAGTCGGAAGTCAGCTCCTATATCTAAAGTATAAATGATTATAAAAATAAATAAGGGACGTCGCCCCCTTCCTATCACCCCAGTATTCTCAAGAAATTTCGGACGCGCGTTCCGCGTTTGAGCAAACTAGTTATATATTTAAACCTCAAAAATATCGGTGTTTTACACGTCATTTGTAGAAAAGGTAAGTGAAAACAGGAATAGATACCTAGTGTTAGTTAATAGCGATACAACTAAGGGTCCCACAACAATCTCCCATAACAGTAACGTGACGCTCGAACAAGAAACAATTAAACCTCAAATAAAAACATTAATATTATAAGAAGCACACAGCATTCTAATTTATGACTCAATGATATACTCCCAATGTATACAAATATGTATTTTATATAATAGTTACATTATAAAATTGGAAACCGCTTAAAAATTAATTATATGTTAATTAAAAATATCTGTGTGCCTTGATTTTAAACAATCAGAGTTCGGAAAACATCCTCGCGTAAAATGTATACATACTCGGTTATATAGCACATTAAAGTCTAAAATAAAATTACTATTAAGTAATAATAATAATCAATATTTACATTTATAGTTCCGGCGGCTACCGGGCTCGGCCGCCGACTGTAAGAGTTGCGATTCTCCTGGCGCGGTGTAGAGGTCATCGTTGCCTGGACGGTGTATACATAATATTAGAACTCGATATAACTACTGCTACTCCATGTCCAACCCAATGAAGTCCCGCGCTATAACGTATCTACCACCAAATTATTGTGATATAATTTTGGCACTATTGACTTCGCTGGGTTTATTGAAACGTGTCAACATTGACCGTTGGTGTTCAAGAGGAGACTATGTGGAGATCGACCAATTCGCTATAAAAATATTGCAACCTCGCAATATATTTAACCGATTTATGAAAATTCAAATCTTGCAATATTATATATGAAAGAGAATCCATTGAATCGATGAACTCTATTCGCGTTAAGATTGCAGCGACTACAATGTTAAAGCGAACACAGTTTGGTCGGCGGTCCACAGGGTCCCCTCTCGTGTAGCGCGTGGCACGAGTGTGGCGCGGCTGCGGCGCGGCTCGTTACATGTTCTCGAACTGGTCGACGCGCCTCTTGGTGTTGCCCTTGCGGATCTCCCGTAGGGTCTTGTACTTGTCGCGTCCCTGGCGCACGTTCTCGCGGTGGATCTTGTCCATGGCAGTCTCTTTGGTCTCGTCCCGAGACTGGGCCAGGTCTTGCTTGAGGGCCTGCAACGTACAAAACAAACATTTAATATCTTGTGTGTTGTAGAGCTTTAAAGTATTAAACAAAGTGAAAAGAAATGCAACAGTGTAATCGTAAGCGTAATAAACATACTTGTGTACGAGAGCGTCACTTTTTCTAGGGTCACATCACGTTTAAAGTATCGAGTGAAGTGTTAATTAAAGAAGTTTAGCAGTTCCACTACAGACATAGGTATATACAGGCCAAGCTAATAAGTCAAAAAGTATGTAATGTGTTCGGCGCTCACCTTAAGCTGATTGTGCAGGCGCTCGCTGCGCTCGGCCAGCGTCTTGCGCTCCGCGATGGGGTCGACCAGCTCGTCGGGCCCGCGCGCC
>LUGF01052345.1:30576-51699 GCA_001625245.1 Calycopis cecrops | reverse complement strand
CTAAAATGCGTTTTTGTAAACATTTACTTCATATTTGAATTCGTTCCAAAAACCAGAACGTAACATTATGTCATGCTTATGCGAAAAATGTAATACAGACGATTGATGACCTCATCTTTATTGAAGTAGTTAGATTAAAATTCAGAGACCATCTGAAAAAGACAACGAACCTTACAGATGACTTGTAATATACAAGGTTGATACAAGCGAGAGGCATTAAATTAAACCGCATATTTAGTGTATCATTTTCAGGCCACACCACAAAAATCAGATCAATCCGAGCAATAGTTTAGCCACAGGATTTTTTTTTAGTTTTTTCTCACTTCGTACACGCTGTATCCCAGATGATCGCCGACTATGGCCAGCCGGGGTCATTTATCCCGTGCTCGCTGTAGCCGCCCGGTAGCCCAAAGAGTGTTAACAATTTTTCGTTATTTAACTTGTTTGAAAAAAGTATTTTCGTATACTTGCCGTAAACTTTTTTTTAATAGTTTCGGATTACCTGCAAGGCACTTATAATAGACAATAGTATATGTGGTTTAATTTAATGTCTCTCATTCTTATCAAACCTGTATATTATGAGGTCGCTGGATGCAAGCAGCTTGTGACCGTGACTTGTAGCGCTCTTTGGGGCAGGCCTATGTCCAGCAGTGGACATCTGGCTGCCGCTGCTGCTGCTGCTGATGATGATATGACATGTTTTTTTTAAAAATGGTATAGGGGGACAAACGAGCAGTCGGAGCCATGTTCATGATTATCAACGCCCGTAGACATCCGCACAGAGGCTACACAGATGCACTCCCTCTTTTCTCCTCCCACCTCCATGGGCCACCTAACCATGTTAACCCACTACTTGTCACATACACTACGTTTCATTACGTTTCGTGATGTTTGTGAATTTCCGATGGTCCATTAGAGGAGAGGAGGGAAAGAGACATAACATCTGCATAACGATTGTGAATTGTGATGATTTCTATGGATCATTCATCAAAAGGCTCTGTCTGCGTTTGCTGCTATAAATTTTCTGCCAGTTATTTGCCATCAATTTTAAGTTATGATTTTTAAATATTATAAATCTTACGAGTTTACTAAATATGTACCTACACCCACTGCCGTGACTAAATTAGTGACATCATTACGGACTCGTAATGAATAAATAAAATAATTATATTGTAACATAGTAGAATTTATAAGCCATTATTCGCACCAAACTGCCAGCAATCATAATTATAGTATGCGAAATTAAATAAAAATCAAACACGGTATGGTGCCGTTCAAATACATATCAAATGTTATAAATATAATTGTAAAACAAGTTTTTACTAAAGTTTACTAAGAATTCCACTAAAACACGTTTTATATGACCAGATTATTTCTATAGTATTATATTCTATAGTTTTATAAGGATTAAATTTGATGGAATATAATAAATTATTTATCTACTATCTCTTTAAAAATAATGCACGCAATGAACATAGGAATAAATCTGTGACAATTATTTTTATATTATACGTGGGCAAACGAGCAGTTGACCCTTTGACTACCAACAGCCATAGACATTTGCATAATTATTATTTGGATGTGATCTTTTCCTTCTTTCCTCCAGTAGTCCATCTGTCTCACAAAATGTACGAAACGGGAAAGCATAACCTTCTCGGCGGTATCTTGCGTCCTCAATGCAATACAGCATAGCACTACCTCGCACTAAAATTTGATTCTCCACAATTCAAATAGAATAATGTTCAGGTACAGAGTCATTTACGTAATCGATACATTATACACGTCCATAAATCTCTGGCACACACGCCTCAATTTACTCAGACTCTATAAATAACACATTAGTAAGTATTGCCATATTTAATACGGCACATGAGGATGTTTCTGACATTGATTGGTGATCTCACAATATGGGTGCCATGCAAACGAGACGTTCGCGTCATAATTCCATGATTTTATGGCTAAAAGGGGCTAGTAAACGCAGCTATTTCATAACTATCGCCATAGACATCCATATCATTGCTATGGAGATGCTTTGTCTTCTTTTCCTTCTTCCTTCATGTAGCAACCATAAACTCACGCACTTCTCGATCATGACTTTACGGCGGTCTTGTGTGAGTAAAAGGACCTCCCAGCACGATTCAGCTTGACCATCTCACACTGAAAATTCGCCGTTTTTACAATTTTATGTACATAGCGTTACGTAATTATCTAGAACTTATCTAGCGGATATTATAGCGGAACACAAAACAACGAGATCAATGTTAACAAAACCGGTCCTGCGGCATGCGACAGTTTTTGGCGCTAGCCATTTACCTATAAATATTTGATTATAAAGTCCGGTCTGAGCACAGGGCGAGTCTCACAAGATTCACGAGTGAATCCCGTGGAACTGGCCCGTGAGTATCACGTGGGCTTCACTTGAGCCGATATCAACGTTATCATAGTACATAGAGTAGACTATGGTTGGCCATAGAATGGAAGGTGAGATCAATGACAGGGCGACCGTGGGTGGCTTGTGACAGCTCCTAGCTTATCACCATGAGGAGACCCAACCTGTCCTGGCCGCTCAAGTAACGATATCTATGATTAAAAAATACAAGGGGTAAAGGTATTTTGAATATGAGAATACAAAAAATTGTACAACTCTAGAATTGTTGTAAAACATGTGACCGTGGACTTGCAGTCATGTGTGGCCAAGCCATAAATAGATTCCAGAAGTTGATCTTTCTGTTTTATGCAAAATAATTGATTACGAGCGAAAATTTGATGGGTGTGCAGTTTTTTTTTGGTTAATGTGCAGTTTTTCAATGCCTTGATATTTCTAAAATATACATTATTATCCAAAATATACGCATTTTCTGTAATCATAAAAAAATGCATCAATTTTCAAAATTTTTTTACAACAATTCTAGAGTTGTGCAATTTTTTGTATTCTCATATTCAAAATGTGCACTTTTAAGCCTTTAACCCTTGTATTTTTTAATATAAGATATCGTTACTTGAGCGGCCAGGAAAGGTTAGGTCACGAGGAGAGGGCTGCAGATATCCAATATGGGTTATATATTCTATCTTAGTCATCTGTCAACTCTTATCTGTCACGAGTGTTCTACTTCAACTCTAGAATATGAATATATAACAGTTAATACATAAAGAACTGTTCATTCACGCAAGACGCGATTGGCGCCATGGCAGATTTATGTCTATATCGCTCGTTTATGGAAAACTCGAATATGCTATAATTCTTTGTAAGCATGCCAAGCGTCTGCAGGAGAATACGACTGGCATTAAAAGGGCGGTATTATATCGTTCACTCCACAAGTGTACGAGAAAGGCAACGATGCGAGAGGAGTGGCGACGGATTGGCATTTGGCGGTCACCAAGCCAGATGTGACGACCACGACCACTCTGGCAAGAGTGTGACGACTAAGAAAAAATTATATCTCTCGTTCACCCTCGAACCCAAGTCACAACTACACTCGCGTGGTTTTAGTGATTACCCATTGGAGAAGGAAGGAGTGCCAACTCTTCGAGACAACTATGTGAATGTCCATGGGCTTAGGTAGTCACCAAAAGCCCAGCTCAGTTTCTCCCTTTAGAAAAAATATTTTTCATATAACACATTAGGCATGATAAAGTATCACCATACGAGTATTATGCGGCGCAGACTCACCGTATGGTTAGTTACGTAAGTGTCAGACATAGGAACGCGACGCGAAGTGATTTGCATGATAAAGTGATATTAGAAGCGCTCGGGTGGTACCAGCACAGTTACGAGCCTCAACGTCGATACAGTTAACTTTTCTATACTAATATTATAGAGATACATATCGACCGTAGCAATTAAGAATGCCGGATCTTGATTTTTGTGATTTTCTTTTTGAGTTAAAAATGCTTTAAAACGCTCTATCAAAATATTGAATTCCTAAAGTCGAACTTGAAAAAAGAAAGACGGTTGATTTCAGCATTTTAAAAGCATTTTAATACCTTTAATGCAATGAAAAGAAAAACACAAAATGAAGACGTGTCGATATACGGTCTATATACTTCTTCTTACTTAGAAGTAAGGTAGTAGTATACCTTCTAACTTTATTTGAAATCAATCTTTGGATATACTGAACGGACCATGAAAATTCTTTTACCAGCAGACAGCTACACTATTCATAAACGACAGACTATATTTTATAATATATAACTGTGCCTTGAGGTTTCTACCGCGTGTAATACATTCCAAGGGAAACCATTAATTACTTTTTTTTGAATTTACGCCCAACAAACTGGGTCGTCTAAAGTAATAATAAAGGTACGTGTTACTTTAAAAGTGGTATGAATGAGACTGTTCGATGCTAATTTTAAGTTGGAATTTTTATTACCTCTGATAAGGTGTAATGTCGTTGACGAGTGATAGTAAATGACGGATACAACTTATCACAAATGCGTCACACTTTATTTCTATAATGACATATTTTTAAGGATGACTGTTTTCCAAGGCATTCAGCTATCAACTAACGTCCCTATGTACTATACGTACACCAATACGTGTAATTGCATCGTATCTGTATATAATGCAGATTAAAACTTGGAGTTACAAAAATACTTTTACGCAAAACGATCTATGGGATCTATGGTAGGTACTCTTTGGACATATTTTAAGCGAATTAAACTGCGGTCACACATTGTAGATAATAAATCATATAATTTATAGTAATCCAATTTTCTGCGCAACATAGTGTGGAAAAGGGTTTCTTCAGGGTTGATATTCATTGAATATTAAGGCTTGATATTTCTTTCACTAGTAAAATTATGAGACACATTGACCAATTCTAATTGGCATTTCTATTTTGCAAAAATGTTTGTCATTTACAGTTGACGTGGTTTTATCGTCAAAATATGTGTTCGGCTGGCATGTACATGAATTTACATAATGTTGGATATTCGAAGGCTTACTGCGTAATGCCTATTCATCCTAACCCTAATACAATTTAAATAAGATAGAACCCGCACCTCTACAACGACCTTGCAAATAAATTTAGACTGTACACTGTACAGCTCAAGGAACTGATAGTCAAATTACCTCACCGATTGCCAAATTACACCATATTTGGCGATAAGTCAATGAAATTGGACAATTCTAGATAAGGGACAAGCATCTAAATGACAAATAATAATCGATTTCGTAGAAAATTATTGGGCTTTGCGCAAGGCTACTTTCTTATTTCACTTATTCACTTACAATTTTAACTTATTTCACTTTAAATTGATACATTTTGTCAGAGGTAGTGCCACCCTGTATGTATATAATTATGTATGCATGTAGCCGAATTGAGCCGGCACGACTGGGACAGTATTAAACTTAAACGGTACCGGCGTAAATTGAGTCGCCTTTCGTATGGTGTGTATATAGCCGGTGGCCTATGGAAGGGGGAGGAGGAAGGAGAGCATCTGTATAACCTCTATGCTGACATCTAAGGACGTCGATAGTCATAAAAAGGAACTGCTCGTTTGCCCCCTTATACAATATACAAAAGAGTAACCCAATATATACCATAAGTGAAGATTATTAGCGAGACTGGTCTGAATAATATAAGGATTTTATAACTTGTGTAAGAGTATATAATTATTTGTACATTTCGCACTTGATCGGCTGGCTTATGTTAGCCACATGGTTCGTTGTTATGATTTAGGTTTACATCTGGTCTTGAGTCACGTTAATAATTCAAACGGATTTAATAACATACTCTCTGTTCAAAGACACGCTTATTCGTATTGTAGAGTTAATACCTACTTTTTGTAAGATATAGTGCCGCCCTGATTTTCAGCCGGATTAGGCTGACAAGCCCGGGGAGGTAGGTACCATTCGCTCCTACAATACCACCACCACCACCACCATCATGTAGGGTAACTTTGGCAACTGAAAAGTCTACTAAATCATGAATAGTCGAAATAAAGTAACATATTATGATTTACGCCTGATCTGTCATTCCTATTCGCAAGTTTTCTGAGAGTAATAAAGGCTTCTCCTTATGCAACGAGGTTACTACGATGGCTGTTCTTTGATACGCAAATGAAGATACCCTGATGAGTATATCGCTGCGTTGTTCCGTCGTCCCTTTTTACAATTATGCGCTTGTCTATGAGTCATCAAAATCTCCATGCGATGAGTCATCGAAAATCTCTTGCTCCTTATTCCAAACGTCCCTTTTTCGATTCGATTTATTTATTAATAAACGTCTCACTACCAACCTCTCGCTATACATTATTTCCAGGAACTTATAATTAGCGGATGTTATAGTTCAGCATATTATTATTTATTCGGTTGGATCTGTTATCCTTTATACCAGCGATTGAGCAGACATTTACTCATCTAGGAGGAAAAGGGTATATTTTGTTATCGTTTTCCTCTTTAAACATGTTATATTAGTTTGCCAGCCCTATTGAACTACATAACCAATAATATAATAGTTCTAAAGTCACCAAATACGTGAAGCACTCACTTCGCGTCCTGGTTTTGGCGCCATAAATTGGATACAACAAAGTGAATCGAAATAATGTCCATGCCCCAACAAAAGGTACCTGAGCCTTCCAGGTAGAAATTCAACGGATTGAAATAAAAAGTATTTAAAAATAGTTTGTTTACAATGATACAATTCTGGAAGTCAGTAGAACAATTAACTAGATATCAGTCATTTTAATCTAATAATCATCAAATATTACAGCTGATTATTACAGTCTTATTCAATAAAAACTGACATAAAAAATATGTATGTAGTGGCAAATTTAAAAAAATTGTTATTCGCATACGAATTGGATTTTTTGCAGGTAAGGTAGATCTCGCCCACACAGATTGTTGATTACCTTAAAGGCTAAACGTAAGGTCCAAGAGCATTTTTAAATCAGATTAACTATTAGATCGGTACCTTTTATCCCAAAGCTAGCTTTTGTCAGCAATAACTTTCGTGTCAAATGTGTGTGTAAAGTGACTACCAATTTGATATGAATCATGAAACAAAATAGAGGCTTATGTCCAACAGTGGAAGTTTTCTTGTTGCTGATGATGATAGACATGGAACATCAACAGCTGTGGTATCCTCATCAATTTTGCATTACCTAAGTAGACTTTACATACACTTTTGTATAGTTCAAGGAGGCAACGAGCAGTCGGATCCTTTTGAAAACGGACGCCCATAGACATAATTATTATGCGTTGTACTCCTTCCCTGAATGAGCCACCGGAAACCAACAAATCGAACAAAAGGCCACAGCATATAATTTAACAGCATCGTTTAAGGCAGTGTCATAAGAGCGATATACCTCCCCGGTCGTGAAGGGGAGGTTCAGTTGTAATGCGCCACATAACTTCCTACAACTACCTAAACTCTTAACATTTTTTTGACATTCATTTATATTTTTTAGCTTCCATTGGGTCTGTAAAGTCCCACTCACATACATACATGTTTTCTCAATATTTCCTATATACCTGCACACATAGTAACATTTTACCACAGACATAAGTAGCTACAGACTGCGTACGTGTCACCACAGCCGTGTAAACATTTCGTCATGTTTTCATCGAGAGTGAACCGAGAGATTTCACTTTACCCTTGCCGCGTAATTAATACGGCACGAACATGCGTGCGCCGGTGATACGTCTAATACGCAGAACCTCCGCCCACCTCCTCACTGGGCCTATGGCAGGTTCGTTGTCGGTCGTTAGCGGGCTAACAGCCAATCATGTTCATCGGTTGTGGACTGAAAAGCAAGCACTGTGCGGAAGAGTGACCCCGCATGCGGGCATAAAATACATTTTCTTCCGGTATAAGGCCCATTCGACTTCAATGCTACTTTCTATCTCTTTTAAAATCTCATTTTGGAATCCAAAAACGATATAGGTAAGACAATAAGGAAAAATAAAAAAAAAATATTAAAATCATATGAAACAGTGATGTTTAGCGCGTACACCTTTCACTTTTTTGTTTTAGATGTATGCTAGTTCTTGTGGAGTAACTCCAGTCAAGTATCTTATCTGACACACGCAACGTATGTCCACGTCTGTCTCTATTCTTATGTTTTGTCCACGTCCACGATCTCGGCGTATCAATTGTTGTCGACAGTGACTCAAGTGAGTGCATGTAACGGAGAGCCGAGACGCGAGTTATTTCATTCACCCGGGCTCCGTTTATCAGTGGAAAGTGTACGAGTACGCGACACGTGCTTGACGCCATTACAAATAGAAATCAAGAGACAACACATCGACATTAACGGAACTCGATGAATGGCGCTTGCATACTTTGTTACCAAACAACTACACAGCGACTACTGCGTAATGCGAGGCTACAACGCGCTATTTAGACTGTTTGTGGCCTGAAGTTTTAAGTCCAGACATAATCGACAAAAAAACGAGAAAAAATAACTGGGCTCCTATTGTCCATGAGACTTTTATTTCCTTCCTAAAAATACTAGAGATATTAATAATTCTCAGATAACAGATAATAATATACATAATATGTACAAAAAATATTTTTTACACAATATATAATATTGTATGTACTAAATTAATATAAATTTGTATGTATATCATATTATGTAAGTAAATAATTGCTTATTTGTGTAATCATTAATTTGCCAATGAGCTATTTAGTAGCGATATTTACTTTTTAATGATATAATTAGTTATGTAGGTAATATTAATAAAATCTGTTTTCCAGTGAGTGTTATCACAATAGTTGACAGGTTCAAGAATTTATAGTTTGATTTATTAACTTATTATTTTTCTAGACCATTCAAGATAATAATAAAAGAATAAGTCCAGGACCTACATATTTTACATCTTTATTACAATAAATTAATTACTAATTAATTGCGCTGTATTTATATAAAAAGAAAAATAATACGACAGGTTGGCAAGGAAGAAATAAATCATGTTGTGAGTAATTTATCTCAAGTCCATGTTACACATTACTATTGTTTTAATGTTTTCTTTTTGAAAAATTTTACGTGTTCGTAAAAATAATACAAAATGTTAAGTATTACAAAATAATTTGATCGTCTACGGAGCGCTTGGCAACAAGATGATGTAAATGATATTTTAATGTACCTGTAATAGGTATAATAAACATTTGGCAGTTCCGTTTACGATTGCAATAACCTTTAAATTGATATCCTTAACGTAAGGTAGTCTCCATCCGTAAATCGAGTTGGCATTGCTCTTGTGGCTTGTAGGTGACCTACAATAGCAATGCCATAATACCAAGAATGGCATTGCATATTGAGGATAAAATACAAAAATGATATCACTGAAATTCATAAAGCCATCTTTTACGAGTAAATAAACGACCGTACCAAAAACTGATCTTGTACCAAGTACTTAAATGTTATTTTACATTCCGTCTTTGTATACTTTTTTAAATATGAAACGAAATTACGTAAATATACTTATATTAAATGACATCTGTGAGTTAATTTGAATCTTTTAGAGAATATATCAAGTTTTTTTTAAAGACCACTCATCAAACAAGTGAAATTAAAAAAAAAACAACTAGTTTTTACGTGACGACTGATGTGTGCACTACTATATCATTATAATTGTTATTTATATACGTAATACTAAATTACAACATTCATAAATATATTATCAAAAAAAAAGGAATTAACTTTTAATTATAATATTATACAAACATTAAGTCATTTAAATCGATATGATATGAGAACAATTTGCTGACAATGAGTCGTAAAATAATATCTTTAAGATCTTATGTTAAAAAAAATATTTATTTTTAATATCAAAAATCCTAATTTTAAACTACCAGGATGTATATACCTACAACGTTAATTAGGTCGTATAACTGATCACGGGTTGAACAACTTTAGTGTGTTAATATTACACATACGTAATAGAAACAATTAGATTCTCGATTTAGCTGTTAGAAATAGGTAACGATGGCACAACAAAGATCAGAAAAATAACCAAGAATTGGCTTCAAATTAACATACGAGCAATCTCACGTGTCTTCTAATTTGTAAATTTGAATTTTGACTTTTTTTTAAATTTTTATTTTTTTTGGACAAAATTCAAATACCAATAAGGCAAAACAACAAAATGTAAAGAACATGACTGTTATTACTTCACATCTTTTTAATCTTGTTATGTACTTTAATTTTAGTTAAATTCAATTAAAGTATTTTCCTACAAATGTTTAAGTATTACAATTATGTATTACGAAATTAAAATTATCCCATATTTATGCACTTAGGTGTACGTTCAATAAACAATAACTAAGGTCAAAGTTATATAAAATTGTAATTTTATAAAAGCACTGGAAATCGTCGTCTAAAGAGAATCCATTTGAATAAAATCGAACTAACCTTCTTATACAGCTTGATCCATGTGAGGTCTCCCTTGGAGTCGGTGTACTGGAGCCCGAAGAACCAGACCTCCCGGAGGCCGATGGTCTTCACCACCTGGTCGAACAGCTGTTTGCCGGTGGTCGTCTGTTGGATCGCGAACTCCAACTCCGCGTCCATAGTCGTCACCCGGACGTTCATCTATAAAACAAGCATTAAATTATATATTTATTTTATAATTATAAGTAAATTATTTAATTATATTAATATTATAAACGCAAGTGTGTTTGTTAGTTTGTGAAGTCTTTCTTTCACATCAAATGGGATCAACGGATAGATGTGACATTTAGTATGGACATAGTTGAAGGACTGAATATTTCTCTATGGACTGAAGAGCGCCATCGGCTCCTTTTTATCGCGAAAAACCGCGGGTAACAGCTAGTATATAATATATATTAAATGTTAATTATATTTATATGAGGATATATAAATCCTGACGCTGATCCTACTTATATCTAATGCAAAATTTAAGTTTCCAATAGACGATCAAATCTGTATTTCGCGTTTTACAACTTATACGTAAAACTTGATCGTTTACCGGGTGTAAAGTGCATTAAGTACCATGACATTGATTATTTCTATAAATATTTCTTATCTACAAACCATAAAACAATAGCTCTACTATACGTAAATAGCCGGAAACTAAATCAAGATTACAGTCATTTTAGTTTCTATTTATTTATACAAACTTTGGTTGTATTTAATTATTGTGTCTGAATCTGTCAGATATGAAATTACTTATATTTTAAGTGAAAAAAATATTGTGGATAAAAATTATAATGAAATTGTAATTACAAAATTGTAATTACAATTTCATTCACATAAAAATAGCAATGAATACATTTCTAAGGTTTTGGGCTTGAAAGATTACGTATGTAGCAGCAGTTTATATATTAGAACAATAACAGATACCAGCTACAGGTTAATAATGCACATTACAGAGAAAGAGCAGGACAATGAATTGGATAGTCTGGACTTCGTAGTGTGTACTCTGAGCTTACACAGTGAGCGGGTGATTCATAATTAATTTGTTGTACAATATCGCCCACACACACAAACACACATACAAACGAACAAAGCGAAAGAACAGCCAAGACTTCCCACGAGTGTTAAGTGATCCAGGGCTAGCTCTGCAGCCGTATTGATAGCAGAGCCGCATCAGCTGTCAAAACTTTCATAACACCACGTGTTTATAGACAATTAATCGTCGATTACTACTCAGAATACATTTTTATATAGCATTTCGAGATAAACTACCAATCAGAGGAGGCGATAATATTCGCATAATAGGCTATTTGACACTATCAAAAATATACTACGAATTATAGTCATCACATTAAATAAGATACATGGCTATTTTATATAAAAAAATGCATATTTATTTTAAAAATTGCAAAATAAAGAAGCAATTATTTGTCAACGTCAAAAACGTTTTGTGATCGGTTGAAACTCAGATGACGTCACTGGCAAGTAAACTCTAGCCGAACTGCCTAGTGTTTACATTTTTTTTTTTTTTAGGTAGAAATTACGCTAAGGACTGAAGGTCAGTGCAGCTTCATCGATATGAGAGGTGAACTCACCTGGAGCGTCGAACCTCTGTACTTGTGGTCGATAGGGGGACAGACCCCCCCTTCTTTCCCAGACTAATGGGAGAAGGCAAACCGGACTTATTGCGATTAATAGGTTATACTATTATTATCTGGCCGAGGACAACGGGTGTCCTCAACTCCCCACCTTTAACGGAGGGGAGCAGCTCGCGCGCGGCAGCTAAAAAGTGGCCGACACGGGTCATGAGCTTGAAGAGCTCTGTGAGCTATCTTGACTGGGGGGCCCGGACCCCCGATACATTTTTTGTTACTTGCGTTTGACGTCAATCTAATCATATTGCGCCGCCATGACAGTTTGCACTGTTTTAGGCGCGAGTGTAATAATTCAAATTTTAACATTATTTTTTGTTGTTAATACTGCTTATTTTTTGCAAATATTTATGTAAAGTGTTTAACAAGCCATAAAGTATGAAATAAAAAAAATCAAAAAACTGTCAAATACCATATTATGTAGGTGCATTGCCCTCCTTCAATTTTACTAACAACTTATTTCTCCCAGACCTTTCATTCTCGTTGCATGCTGTGCGGCACACGAGGTTTCGTGTTGCGTTTACAAAGTATTGACACTATTGATGTTAAAATTGATTTTCTAAAGGCTGAGTCACTATTGAAATGCAATGATTATTAATCTATAATTCAAGGATGAACGCGCCAACAGCGGCGACGTGTCGAAACAATCGACTCTATTATATCCACGGATGAGGCCAACGCCGAGAACTATATTCAGAGAAATTCAAATGAAACCTTCGTATATTAGGTACAAGATGACGTTATCCTGAAAACCCACCATAGTATCGAACCCCAAACAATAACGAGTTTTTAGTTTTAGTAAGGTTTTGGTAGAGATATTACTGATATTGTATTGTAAGTACTAAGAGGTTTATAGGAGGTAGTTATCGAAAGTTTCCGCTTGCTCGTTTGCCCTACTATATTAAATAAAAAAAAGTATGGAGACAAAATTCTAATTATATAAATTTTACAAGCCCTAATCTCTAAGAACGTTTAAGGGCCCCAATACACATTCATTCAATCCCGTACACACCGACGATTAGATTTGTCAATCTTATCAGTTGGCTAGGAATTCGAATGACTGATAAACTAGTGTTATCAGGGCCTCAGTACATTTGGAATTCGCCAGCCCCATTGAACTGTCCTCGGCTGTACTTTATTGAAGGAGCATTAGCCAAACATCTAGTTGGGCTAAAGATATATTTTGCAACTTCCTTGTATCCGGTCTTGTTCAGTCTAATATTACAGTTTTTAGATATTAGGCAAAGGGGGACAAACGAGCAGTCGGAGCTTTTTAATGACTACCGACGCCTTAGGACATCCGCATAACTGTTATGCACATAATGTGCCGATCCAATTTCGCTGCAACGCGTTTCTAGTACAGCTAGTTCTAATCTCTCTGGTTCGGGCGCCTATTATAAAACCGGATATTCGATTACAGTCCCCGCCCACACATACTCGAGTCTAATATAATATGAAGTGTTCTTAACGGGTGAAAGCATGAACTATTTCATAAACTAAAAGCGCATCTCCTTGTCATATCTACATATAAATAAAATTGAAGTGTCCACCTGTGATTTCAAAATAACTAAACAAATACTTTGTAAATTTCTGTATGTCTATCATTATATTTGTACGGAGTACATAATGTCGGAAAAGGATGAACTGCTTTTGAATTTTCACCGAATGATATATTTTATGACAACACTAAGAAATAAAATGTCCCACAGCCCACGTTTTATTTTTGAAACACTTAATTTTTCGGCACGAAAAGCAAAATAACCCTCAATAACGGATGACATGCGCGTGATGCAGCGATACGCTCATTTTATAAAACTGAAAGCGCACGTCAGGCGTCAATTAAAAATAAAGGAAATGAGACAAGAGTTACACAAATAGAATGTTTTGAGTCTATATTTACTGGCGGAGACGGTGCCAAACGGATGCGATCTTCCGGCCGCGATTGTTACATCTTCATGCGTATTGTTGGTTTCAGTGCGATTTGTAATTGTAACGTATCTTCGTTGATAATGTGAGATTAAGTGTATGCGGATTTCCTAGTCGTTTGTAATCAACTAACTCGTAAAGACCAGATGATAACTATCCTCCGCCACCCTTACCCTCTGATGGGTGAAACGACGCGTAGTAGTCTCAGAATACCGGTGCCGAGTTTTTGTTTGAGCTATACAAATATCGGTTCGTGTTGAGAAATAATATAGCCACGAAGTGTTTTACTAGTCGTTTGTAAACAACAGTCTCGTAAAACCAAATGAAATAATATGAAAGTAACTTCGTGTCTGTTGTTTTACTAGATATTCGTAAATAACTAACTCGCAACGCCAGGTGACAATGTGAGAGTAACGAGTTCTCTTCGGTTTCACTAGTCGTTTGTAAACAACTAACTCGTAACGCCAGATGACATAATTCGATAGTAACCAAGAGTCTATTGTTTTACTAGTCAATTGTAAATAACTAACTCGCTTGGGCAGATGACTACATTCTGTCCAGCCGTCGTGGTTTACATGTTTTCTAAGCCAGGCATCCAGTTTTACGCTAGCATCCAATAGCTTTAAATTATGTTTGTGGGTGTGTGGCTTTAAAAAGTCAAAGTGCTACCATAACTTATTTCGAAGAGGTTATTCTTTTGCCTTACGGAGTATTTCCTATTCCCTCTCTAATAGAATTATAAGAACGGCCTCTCGATGTGATCGTTATTACTATTTTCCCCAGTGGTGAATTGTAGAGGTCCGGAAAAGGTCTATTAAATGAGATCAACAACTCAGATTCAGTTGTGAGAATCGCAATAGTAAATTATCTCAATGAAAAATGATCATTTATCGTAACTGGATATAAGTATCCAGTGATTGTGGGACTGTAGCTGAACTTTAAAAACAGTGCCGGTCTTATTCTGACGAGATCAAGTCGTAGATGTGTGGAAATGTAGAGTGGATAGGGATAGACCTAGGGTCTTCAAGAAAAGAGCTTATTCTTTCCTCAAAGGTCGGCAACGTATCTGTTAGACCTTTGGTGTTACGGATGTATCTGGGCGTTGGTGTTCACTTTACATCAGGTGATCCTAATTTCTCGTTTGCCTCCTATGCTATAAAAAAAAAGGAACCATTAAAATGTTATTGACATTTGCCTGTTAATTAACGTAGGTTATGTAGCATGTGACTTGAAAAATGTGTGTGGATTTTCCTACGGAATAAGCAATTTTATCCTTCCTCGACAAGAAACAGAAATAAGCTTTATCCTTCCCCGAGCAACTCGAGTTGTCCAACTGACGTCAAGAATTGTACGATGAGATTCGTCTCAAAGTGTGACACGGTCATGGCCGAGTACTACTTGATTGTACGTAGCTCGGATATCAATGCATACTATATTTGACTACCTCGTGGTATAATGGTATGCATGTTCAACCACAGATGTAAGGTCCCGAGTTGGAATCCCGGGTCGGATAAAGTTTTATTAGAATTTTTCAATTTCCAATAACAGTTCAGAGTCATGAGTAGGCGGTGTTACCACAGTATAATAAACCTGGTGTTACTCCCCCGTCTACGACAGCAAGTTCAGTCGTCAGTACTGCGGTCGTATCGGTCTACCGTCCGATCGGGATATAAGAATGAAAGTGTAGAGAGAGTACTGTGTCTGCGGCGGGTGGACACGCACTTGTGCACTATAATGTCCTAAGCACATAGCCAGTAGAGACTACCTATCTACGACTCTATACATAGAGCTGTTGTCGAATTTCAGTTAGGACAAGATTATTATATGCATAGATCTCATGCTGATGGCGATAAGATAATATTTTTGTCGCTTGCGCACGAAGAGAAAAGTGGCGCACGGGAAAAAATATGAAACGAACTGTATGACAGTATAATTATAGCTGCCTCCAATGTAAAAAATTTGCACCAATTCATAAAATAATTGCACCGGTTTCTGGCACGGGATAACGAGTACGGCTACACTTGCATTTCGTCGTTGGCTAGTATCGGTAAGAGTATTAATAATTTGACTGCTTACTTCGAACTTATAAGGAAATAAATTACGACAGTAATTTTATCGTTACACTTATAATAAAATAGAAATTGTAGTACGTTGTATTTATCGTATCTAAATAATCTTTACACCTTAAATGATAATTGTAGGATTAATATCCATGCTTGTTCATGATGATTTTTATATAATATCATTTTGAATATTATTTATTACATCATATTACGATAAGGGAGATGACAATTCCATATGACCACATTTTTAAATTTTAAATATTTAAAAAATCACACTTATTTGTAAAGTATTACAAATTATCATCAGTCACTAGCTGCGCAGTTTGATTAAATTTGAAAATCTATACATATAATTAAGTAGTAGAATATCATTCTGTTTCTTGTGAGGCTTTCACGCAAAACTACTGGACGGATTTTGATGAAATTTATTTTGTTGTATAGGTATAAAGCCCTCGGTAACATAGGCTATAATTCATCAATATATTTAATGCTGAGGTCGGTATCTCGACATGACATACACTATTGTAGGGCAAAATAACGGATTGACAATTCGGTCACATAACATTACACGTTACCATGACAACATATATTCCATTAATGACAAGACCAAGGATGTCTGATCAACTAGTATATAAATAAAAATGTGAAATATTTACTTTAAGACCAATTCACAAACCCAACTAATACACACAGAATATTTCATGATAGTCCTTTTTGGAGAAGTTTGCCACGAAATTTTTTATAAGTAGCTGACCGGGCCACGTGTTGCTGGGGGAATAAAATATCGCGGACAACAACCGTGACAAGAGATTTTTATACAAGACTAGCTGCGCTCCCCGGTTCAACCCGCGTATGTTTCGGTCCCGTGGAATTTCGACATGAAAAATAGATGTTGGCCGATTCTCAGACGTACTCGACATGCACACAAAATTTCATGATCGTATCGTATGGCAACTATCATTGTGACACGAGAATTTTATATATTACTAGCTGCGCCCCGCGGTTTCACCCGCGCAAATTTCGATCCCGTGAAAAACATTGCATAGCATCCCATAGGAACATTTTTTCGGGATAAAATATAGCCTATACGGATTCGGAAGAATCCCTCTAAGTAATGGTAAAAGAAATTTTGAAATCGGTCCAGTAGTTTTTGAGCCTATTCAATACAAACATACAAAAATACAAAGGTTTCCTATTTATAATATTAGTATAAATATAGAGAAGTTATTCGAGACAAGAAACAAATCCAATCAGCGAAAATCGGCACCTGTGATTTCTAATTATCTGTGTAAATGTGTGTGGAACTTTGTGTGTGTTAACCTCAACATAGTGTGTGGAACTCAATTTATAAACCATCCATTAATTAACGTAATATTGGACATTATAACAGATATTTACAAGCGAAGCATAAAATGCATACACGACGCTATTATCGCAGATTCAACACTAAAATAGAATCGAGCCAACAATGCAAGTGGCTGATCATTAGATCGCAGGCGAGTAGACAATGGCCTCTCGCGATACCATCGGCTGGATGCTGGTAACAATGTACTTTATAAGTTGAATAACGTTTCCGAGGTCGACAGTGGGCCTTGATTCCTCCCTCATTATTCGTGAGCCCGCATCCATTACTTATCATTGCGGAATTGTTGGAACCAATTAACTGATTAAACGACAGAGGAAAAAAATGAACACGAAAACTTATTCACAAATACGGACATTTAAATGTGGGATTGTATTGTTTATAGTTTTAATAACGTTAAATTATAACGGAATTCGTTAATATTCGAGTAACCAACTCAATACGTGTTCGGTTTACGAGATATCCCACGATATTATTAAACAGATGTTTAACAGAACCTAAAGAGAAATGACGTCACTATTTCGCAGAATCATAAGTCTATCACAATGAACTTATTTTGGATGATGATGAGCACAATGTGAAACAATAATTTTATCATTATAGTCTCTACACCACAAAACAATACCAATGCGTCAAATAATTTCTTTTTAAAGAAAAAAATATTATAAAAAAACAATTTCAATAATAGAATGTTGTTTATGACAAGTGTAGAGTTACTCTACATTATAGCGAATGAAAATTCTCTAGAAAACAATCCAATATATTAAAATATGCCTGGGTAACATTATTATAGCGAAAAGGTATCAAAATTCAAACCAACCACCTACAGAGAGTTACAAAATTACGTACATCGTACTTCCTATACTACTTATACTACTGTGAATAAATCAATTAAAATTCAAATTATACAGGAATAGGTTTGTCCCGTGGTTAACCCACGTCATATGATTAATAAACTTTATGCCCTTAGGGGCTGATTTTCTAATAATTCTTTCTTAGTGCCTACTTACATCATGAAAGGAACCCATGTACCAACTTTCCAATTACTTGATACAGTAGTTTAGGTTGTCCGTTAAAAGTTATGTCTGTTAGTTTTGCCTTTCATATATTATAGGAATTTAATTAAGCATATTATCGATACATAAGATTTACGGAGGAGACCGGCATATCTATTGATCGACGAAGCACTAATTACAGAGTCGCGACTCGCGAGTGAGTTATGAAGTGGCCGCCGAGTGCAGGCGATGACTCAGTCGCTAACTGGAGATAAACGAACGGCTACGACAAACTCCGTCCTTATCGCGCCACCTCAGGATGTTTACGCAACCCGCCGCCAATGCACAGCTTTAATGGACATAAAATCACTTGCACTGTATTTTCATATTAATCCATGGATCCGATCCGATTTGAGGCGCAGTCAGAAAAAACATGCCATGTATTTTTGAAAATATACCTATTCTTTAGCCTTCTAAGGCCTAAAAGAGCATCTGGTGTTGTGTACAAAGATTAAAGCGTTGAAGCCTTGTAACTTTCCCAAAAAAAGACATTCTTAAATAATTGGGAACTAGTCCAGGATTTAAATTGAAGTAAATAGTAAGATGGTCATAAGCCATTGCGTAAAAAATATTCTAGTATATTAAATAGTTATTTATGAGACAGGAAAATTTATTTAATATATTTAAATATATTAGAATTATCATGAACTCATTGCAACATAGGACTCTTAAAAACTATTTTAATGGATTTATCGCGGTTTATTTAGGTATTTTACAATCGCTACTGATCGGGTGATGGACTATGGTCTATGATCACGAGTGGACTTAGACGACAGACGCACTGTACTTATAGGTTATTAGGTCAGGTACCCGACCTTTTATAATTAATTAGTAGTTAGAAATCATCACTATTTTCACCAGTGAAACCCATCCGAGCGTAAATCGAACGAATCGAGACCCACAACGACCGCGTTATGCCAGGATTAGTGCGTCAAATAGGATAATGCAATTAAAAGTAATATATTGGCTACGTGTCAAGGAAACTTACGACCCGAGCATGCGGGCGAGGTTACCAAGCAACCATTTACTTAATTTACATTTACATAGTTTGAAAATGAGCATAATTATAGAAGAGACACAGAAAAACTGTGTGACACCTTCGTATTTATAATTTTAGCACATATAGTCAGTGTAAATTGGGTACACAAGCCGAATTTGACGACACATCTCAAAATAAAATCCATAAAGCCGTTTAGGCTACAGAACGTGCCAACGGATTACTGGAGAAAAACATAACACTCCTGACACAATCGGAAATAAAATAAAAGTACATTACCGAGTCACATTTTTTATCACTTTTCTTGCGATTGCTTTTACGTATTTTGAACAACTTGTGAAAGAACATTTTTTTCCGCAGCACAGAAGCTAATCAGGTCAAGTGATAATGAAGAATGACCCGACTAGCTAACCCAACTCATCTCACCGTCTCTTATCAGAGCATCCTTATTCTGTGATTCACGATTAGCTCACTCATAAAGTAGACTAAAGTTATTTATTTCGGGGACAAGTCAGCTATGAGTTATGACACGTCACTTTTCGGCGGTTACGTTATTAACATCGGATACAAGTTGTCGTGAAGTGCTATATTCATACGGCACTTACTGTTTAGAAGTTCCGCAGTTGCCATGTACTTGTCGGTTAATACATACAGTATTATGTATTCTGGTAACGTGAATACTTTTCGTATAAGGAGGAAATCGGACAGGTTGAGGAGGAAGGCGCATTTCGTAAAACGGATGTCTCTTTAACAAAAATAACATAGAGCATGCTTTTTGTTCTTGAATTCGCAGGAAAATTGCGTTTACGAGTCGTCCAGTCGGCCTTGGGTGGCCCAGAAAAAGGTTTCGGAATAGGAACAAGATTGTACTCCTACGGGAGTCCTACCGACTAAAGAGCTATTGTGAGAGCCTTGAACCGCATGTTAGTGTGTCCCGGGTCTATCAGTAACAGAACACACATAGGGTATGCCTTATTGTAGCACAGAGTTAGAAAATCACGTACCGTCAATTTAGGTATTTACTGAGTACTCCTTCATATTCCACGGTAATCTAGTATTCAGGTACAGTAAGATAAGTCTAAGCTTGGATCCTGTTGCTAATTATATTTAACATGTTCCAGCGCCATCTTTAGCCGCGGCTGTTTGTTTTGAACCTTATCGTGTGTGCATGAGCGTGATAATATTTTATGTTGCCTAGTGGAATGATGTCACCGCCGGCTCGCTAGTAGCGATAAATTCAATTCACAATTTACTTTAAAAATTGCTTAGGCATTACAATCGGTTGTAAATAGGCAAATGTATAAAGGAAATGAGGTTTAAAAATCGAAGAAATTTGGGTCTTGGTTTTCCTATTGGCGACTCATAAGTCCTCATTGATAAGAGGTAGTGCTATCTTGCAACTGAATTGGCCGGCACGACAGAGGAGTCACTCCAGCCACCGTAAAGAGCCAGCTGTCGCATTTCTTTTTCACATTCTTTTCTGTCCTTTGAAGGGGAAGGGTCAAGAATGGCGATGCAATTGTTTATGGCCGTCAGTTGTCGTCAAAGGGCTCCGACTGCTCGTTTGCCTCTCAATATTATAATAGTAGTTTATGCAACTGTCATATAATGAAGGGTATTAAAACACGAGTGGAATTTTTGAAACGAGCGATAGCGAGTTTCAAAATAGTTAACAAGTGTTTTA
>LUGF01052345.1:16380-30568 GCA_001625245.1 Calycopis cecrops | reverse complement strand
TGTCAAATTGCTTAAATTGAGTTTTTTGTTGTCAGAGCTATAACAGTAGTCATTATAAGTCAAGTATTGGAAACATAAGTAGAATGTTACAACATTAGTGTAGATAAAATAAAATAATCTAGCTATTCATGAAGATAAATACGAAGCAAGCTCTGGAACGCTCATAACTACATAAATAAATCACCATAAGGCTAGCGTGTGGTTTTCGACTACACAATACGGCGACCATGGGAGACGTGTGCCAGCGATTCTCCACGGGTATTACCCATTGAAAACTCCACGCTTGGCTTTTTAATTTACAATGCCTTAAACACGAACACGAGCCTGTTCATCCGGATCGTACGTTGCAACGAGACACCCTGAGATCTCGTTTATTCACCGTGGTTTCAGAGAGAAATAAGCTAGAGTCTACGTACTATTATAATTTATGGAATAAAGACTCCTTCCAATCATCGAAAATGGTAAATCATCATCCATTCAACCCATCACTATGTCTATTAACATTTATATATTTATTATTTAAAGCCTAACAATGTTGGTAAAAGTTAGTGTCAATTCGAAGCTGCATTCGAAGTGGTGAAATGGTTCGCCTGGACCGGGGAAGTGTTGTATAGGAATACCTTCGTTTATATGACCTCGCCGTGAAATCACAACTATGACGTCACGTTTGGTGCGGTGAGTTTCTGGTCGTCCATAGGAGGGCAGCAGGAAAGGAGGATAAAAATTATCTATGGACGTCGGTTGTTGTCGTCCCTTTATCCTTTATACTATAAAAAACGTGCACACAACTAGTGTGAATTGTGAGAACGACACTCCATATTGTGTTAATATTTATTTATGATTGCTGCACTGGATAAGACCAAGGTGGGGATCTTGTCAACATCATCATTTCTTACATAATCGTTTATATTAAGAACGGCGATAAAGTTCGGTTTAAAAAAAGAAAAACCTCAAATCCTTGACCTTGACCTTGCGTAAAAAGGTAGTGGAATTTTCGACGAAAACCTTACAAGGCTCGTAAAATTAGCGATCTTATGTCAGGATAACAGGATACCAAACGCGCTAAACGAACGGGAAAAAATCAACAGTAAAACTTGTATTTTATTTAGATGATGTAATAATCCTGACGTCTTACAATAATTTTGAATTATATTGAAATGATAATAATTAATTTTGGTGGATTTCCACAAACATTCTGTTAAATACAAAAATAAACTGCATAATCTATACATGAGATGTGGTAAACCTTCGCGGACCTTGAGAAAGCAATAGACAAAATCAAAGCTATAATGTTAGTCGCTTGTTTTTCAACATTAAAATCTCTGCATCTTTCAGTTAGCCATTTTTATGACTACTCCATATGCGCATAGACACATCTTCATAGAGTGCTGTCTTTCTTCCTCCTTCCCCCTCCATGGGCCATGTTCCATGTTCATAAAATTATTTAAAAATTAATGTTTGTTTGCCCGTGCTCTATCCATTCAAAATCATAAATCTGATTATGATAAAACTTTCGTAGGGTATTCTAGTGTTGCCCGGGAGTGTTGCTATCCCAAAAAATATGTTATTTTACACTACAAGGATTGAATTGCAACACTTGACGAGTGCAGGTACTATTTTATTATTACTTACAAATGTTTCCGTTAATATTATAAGTCTAGTTTTTGTTAACGGTTCAGCTTAGCTTAGGTCCTGTCGTTGACATTTAGTGCGATTGTCCACGCGATATGCCACAAGTAGCAGCTACTGGCAAGTGATCTTTGCCGTATATAGCCAGGGCTATTTATATGTGCAGGGCCTCTGGTACAAGTCGGCTGAGGGGTCACTAGCTAGGACACGTCTTCATAAAATTGAATACTTCGTAATTCCAGTTTTTAAGTCCAGCAAGATAAAAGCGAATAACCGCATAGAATTTCATTCACTTGTTTTTGTGGTGTGTAAAAAGACATGAACTACGTGCTAGGTAGAAACCAGAATTTTGTTACTTTTTGGTTTGTATGAATACGACTGGTTTATGTCCGTGCATAGACCCAGTAACAGTTATCTGGCTAGTCCGATTAATTGTTTAGGGTTTAGCTTAACGCATACATCAGCTTTTTATTTTCAGAAAAATGTTATATCATAGGTATAAAAAACAATTGCATAATTAAATTTGTGAGTAAGATCCATTAAGGGAAGCTTACGAGTCAGAAAAGCACGCGTCACCCACAAGTGCACATTACATTCCTTCCATACAACCGTGACTAAGTGCGGTAAAGCCAAATATAACGTTTAATTACTTTATTTACTCTACAATGTCGCTTAACACATCCTTATACTAAAAATGGAAAATGTAATTAGCCTATAAACGTACAATTAAAAACGTGGCAGATAAACATTATAAAAAAGATCTAGTACATAATAACCCTCTTGCGAAAACCATAGGATAAAATATCTTGTTACTTAACTCTTTAATAAAGATAGAACAGCGATCAAGCATTTTTGAAGTGAAAATTTATTGAGCGGCATCAGCAAAGATGCTATAAGTAGGCCTATTTCCTGCGCTACGTACCTGTACCATTTTCAGCTTTGATTCCTATCGATTGTCTCTATGACTGCCAGTATCATTTTTGTATAGAATTTGACGATTGGATGACGAGGAAATACAGAATGATCACTGCCACAAGACCCTCAACACGATTATTCGAAATCCTTCCATTGGATTCTACGTTTTCGTCGAGAGTATCCGCATTATTTTCCCTATCATTTGTATGCTCCGCGTGTCGATATGCGATTGCAGAGCCAAGTGAATGACACCACCTAGCGACCTAGCACCGCTGCAGTCGTCCTGTGCATATGACAATCTATAATCCATGCTCGCTGACCGTGTACTCACGATTATCATTAATACCCGTGGTATTTCTGCTCATATATGTAGATAACCATTTAATAACCTATTGTTCGGTTATATAAAAAAACAATACGTTAAATAATAATGATTATGTCATTAATGTACGTATGTATTGTATGACCTTGTTGTATAATGTGAAAAATTACAACACAATGTTAATGGCAAAAGTTCAATTCCTTGTGGCGTGTAAAAAAATCTTATTCTTGTCTACGATACGTACAAGTTTGTCAATGAACAGGAACAAATTTGAGGAAATGAAGAAATTGTATCCGTACTTTGAAATCTTAGAAAAAATCAAACGCACACCACTCTGCTTGAAGGAAATATATTTTGGTAGACCACCCGGACAGCAAGTTTCTCAACTGTCTTATCTAACGGATTGATAAAATTATACACGGCTTTTATGTACGACTTTTGCGGTTTCTTATTACGAGACGAATTTGGCGCAAAAAGTAGAAAATAAATCTAAGTTTTGCGCCAAATTCATCTCCTGTACATAAATTCTAATAATACAGATTCACTTTATCCAGCAACTGATGTAGTTTTATGAACTGAAAAACAAATAACTCGGACGAATTATTTCTCACGAATTTATTCAAACCGATTATTAATTATTTGGGTTTGCATTGCATTTGGATCGAGCCGACCTCGGTTATGCGACTTCGTTGGTTTTCCCCATTACGTAGGTAGATACAACATGAATCCTAATGACGTCTAAGGATACTTTCTGTAGCTACCTTTACTTTACAAATATTCAAATGTGTATGTGCGGGTGTGTGTGTATATACAACAATCATCTATCAACGTGTTAACAGTCTTCACTTTTAAGTCATAAAAATATTAGCACCATAAATGAATCTGACTTAAAACAGCAGGCAACTGGAACAGTTTGTAGTGGTTTCTTTCAACTCAGCTCTGTTATCGGGCCCGTATAGGCTTTAAAATTTGTATGCACAATTACATCATAGATAACACGCGTGTTTAACTCTAGCCCGCGATTGCTAACTGACTTATTTGCGTGAAATTACTTCCATTTTTATACTCATATATTACTTAGAGCATATCTAAAGCTATATTTAACCTGTCGATGTATTTTTAGATGTAAAGTTTTCGACAAATCCTCGCCTTTGATATAAAAAAGCTTCCTTCGTCTAGGACAATCTTCTATGTTATAATCAAGCAATAATTGTTTCTTAAAACTTTATTTTCTATTTTAATTTTATACACCATCTTGCAAGTTTGCACGTTTTGGTCGAATGGTTCCAATCAGTTCCAATAATTTTGGCAGCTCTATACTTTTATAGCGCGATAATGTGGCCGATATCAGTGTTACACTTATCTATTATCGTCCCGGTAATTAATTACTGAAATTTAAATATCTATATAAGGTAAAACTGATAAATCAATAACTTGTAGACGTCTTATATTTTTTTTAGAGACACACTTGACGTCAAATGGCAAAAGGCGATCAAAAGTCTTGTATTACGTAATGCCTGCTAACTGCACAGAGTCCAAATTATAAAGGACATTGTTCTGCCTGAATATTCACAATTACCACGATGAGTAATTTGAAAAATGTAAAATAATAATACTATTTTTAAAATAAGTTTTTAGTGACGAAACGCTAGCTAGTAGCTAGATAAATGAGTATGTAGCTTATATAGAAATGAACAAGCTAGTTATTACTACATTGGAAACAGTTAGGAATATAGGTGTCGCCATATCAAGGCACTTCGAGAGGGCTTCATCAAAACAATTACCCGGTTATAGATAATATAATAGTTCGCATTCAAGCTTGTTTAGGAAAGAGTTTTAGGATGTCCTTTTATTGTTACAAGATTTTCAGATTCTGCCAATTCTATTTTTAATATTTGTTGGTAGAATGTTCTATCCACTAACGTCTACCTTTACTTGCCATACGATTAAAAATCGGACAAAAACAAGCTTTAAAGTTGTGAAGGAAGCAAACGATAATTCAAAAAGGGGGTTGAAGAGACAGGTGCAAGGGAGCAGGTGCTCGACACGTGGGTGATGTTTGCTGCTCACAAAAAATGATCTTTTCGATCAAAAATTACACATTAACTGGTCAGGTGAGTAGAACTACACGCAGGAGCGATTTTATTAATGTAGCTATTAACGTAAGTACTAAAAGACTCATGTTGTTTCCAAACGAATAAAAAAAAATTAAAAACGAAAAAAAAAAATTTTTAAAACAACAAAAACACGACGGTTTTGTCCAGCTAATTGGAAACCAAACTAACATGAACAAATGGAGTTTGCCAAAAGTATTCAAAGCCGCTTAAACATAAGAACATTAAGCTATTCGAATCGTAAAATTGAATTTCACATCTATTTTAAAAATAATAGACAGAAACAAAAAGAGCACTCATGATCTACCGCAGAAAACACATTAGCAATGAGTGAAACGAAGTGAAATGCTGGTCACGGAGCATGGCGACCGTCAAATTAAATTCAAGTACAGTGTTAACTGCAGCGCGCTGCAGAGCAAATTATACGTAATACATCCACGCTGGAGATGAAATCATGAATACTTTTGAATATTTTTCAAAAAGTAATAAAAAATATTATAGTATGTTAGTTGTACTGAAATTAATATTTTTTTATGTTATTTTGATGTATGGATGATAAACACAGTAATTATTTATCAATGCGTTTTAAGAAGCGTGCTGAATACTTGATAAGTAATAGGAATAAATAGCTACAGCAATGCTTAGCAGAAACGTGTTCGACTACGTTTTATTAGTCATTAATATAGTTCGGAATTTCTTAGAATGCGAATCAAGATTGATACGCACTGAATTTTTTTAAGTAAAGAATAATCGGGTCTTGAGATTTTCTATTCTTATTCCGTATTTGTCTATGTAATTAATGTATTCTGGCGGTAGTTCATTTCTATTATTTAAAAGTTAGTAGAGTATACCTCAAGAAATTGCTTTACTTTAATATAATTTAATAAACTTTACTTTTCTACTTTCATTTTATAATTTAGAGCAAATTTAGTAAGTTTACTAAATTTAAATTAATACGATGCGGCTAAAAGGTGGGAAACACCAGTGATAGGATCTTATTCCTTAATTCTCTAGGTTGCTATGAGAAACGCAAATTGAAATCGTTTAATGGACGTCTTACGCAAAATATTTTCCCATTATCTGAAAAAAAAAACTAGACAAAAACTAGTTAGCCTTGTCAATTAAAATATAATAAGGATATAAAAAAACCAGGAAGCTAATAATCCTATAGTACTTACTTATAAATAACAGAAAATAAAATATGCAATGGCTTATATAATTATTTATATGTTTACTTAATGAACATAATAACAGTAAGTTACATAATGATGAATTCATTGAGTAAGAACTCTGCAGACTTTGTAGCAGCTCTTGCATCTGCCTTCGGATACAAATTTCCTTTAAGTAATAAACTGTAGTTGTGGTGACAAGCAATCAATTTTAGTTTCAAGCTGCATTAGCATACATTTAAGTACACGTTATGTTAATTTCGTCTAAAAATGTTGACGTTTGACATTCATCTAAAAGCAAAAATCTGGTTTAAATGAACCTTAGATTTTTGGTGTTGTATTTTATTTCATCTACATACATATTAATAATATGTTATCGTACCCTAAGCCAGTAATAAAAGAAGAAGCAATTGACGAGATTTCACATAAAATACAATAAAACGTTACTAAGTTTTTCTGTCACGTCATAATTTTGATAAGGAAAAGCCTTGAAGGCATAATAATACGTGTCTTAAGGTTGTAACTTAGCGACCTGTTCATTTTCCGACTAATCACTTAGTGAGTAAATTCTTTAGTCTTAGTATAGTGTGCCATCCTCCTTGATTTTTATGAATTGATTTATAATTTAACAAGATTTAGATATCTTGTGTTGAAAATGCTATTTTCTAGCATCTTTCAAGAATCTAGTTAAAATAAGTTGAGATAGACGTCTGTTGACGAGTAAGCGAAGCGCCAAACTCTACCTAACTTCACAAACTCTGCATCCTAGGCATAACGTGAAAATTTATTTATAATTTTTCTCATACACGATAGTTTTTGTAACAAGTTGACGTCTGGGTGAAGCAAAATAACCATGAATTTTGACTAAGGAATAGAGAAGACTGCAGAGTCGTTTAGCTAGTTCTAGTCGAATTAGTAAATAGGCACTTAATGAGATCTTGTCTTGACAACATTGTAAATGAAAATGTTTTATGATGTGTAATAATTAGTAGACCTAGCATTCAGACGGTGGCAAAGGAAATGTAGATCTAACTAATTCGTTTTTTGTGAAAAATCAGCACACTCGAAATTCAAATAGAGTACTTACATACTATAGATTAGACTAAATAAATGTAGCCATACAACAATACCTTTGCTTTAAACCATTTAAATCTTACAAATCTATTCAATATCAATTTATG
The DNA here is from genome assembly GCA_001625245.1 of Calycopis cecrops. Classification (NCBI taxonomy): domain Eukaryota; kingdom Metazoa; phylum Arthropoda; class Insecta; order Lepidoptera; family Lycaenidae; genus Calycopis; species Calycopis cecrops. The sequence continues at coordinate 23,238 of LUGF01052345.1, read as the reverse complement.
ATTACATTGATTTAGTTTTTACTAAAAATTATGTTATTATTTAAATTACTAGTATAATTTGCTTTTATGTTTGTACAATTAATACAATATTTTATTTATTAATTACGTTTTATATTTTATTTTCAACATCCAATTTAAGTTTTAATTGAAACCTACATATAGTTTCAAAGATCTTTGGCATTTTGGCAAAAAATAGTTTGTGATTGTAAATGTTTCAATAACGCAGAATTCAATAGAATTGTTATCGTTATCGAGCATGCCTGTCGCAATAGTTTATTCCTCAACGATTTGAAGTTTGTAATTATGAATCACATTATTGATATGGCAAGTATAGGCGATTTCAAATTCCTTCGATACTGGTAATAATGACGTAATAGTCTGTACACATCGATGTCATCCACATTATAAATTAAACATAACATAATTGTTTTTCCCTCCGTCTGAAATTCAATAAACCTAAGCCAAAACAGCAATGCATTGCAAACAGGGACCCTAGCCGTCTCTTTTTATTCGAGAACAAAGGACAAGAAAGGGGAATGAGAGACGGTTGAACCGTTCGCGACCAACAAAATAAATAATAAAACCTCAACCGACCCCATCTTGGATGGTTTACGTCGTGATGACATCATCAGTTCTTATGAATTGAATATACATCTCCAGTCACAAATATGTTCAGTTGAGGATAATATGTTGTTGCTATGGAAGGAATATTCGATTACTGTACAAATATGAAACGATAATTTGTAAGTATATACATGATTTGACTTTTAGCATAATTACATATTGTTTTTTAGCTTTATCGATGACAAAACTTTTTAATAAATAAAATTCGGCTAGAATCAAAATTATGAAATTTATGGATTTTGTGATTCCAAATATTTATAATAGTACATTTTCATAGACATTAAAAAGATAGATCATGTATATACAATATAGTTTCATTTTTAGTATAGACAATATAGACCCACAACGTCCTCTCCCCGGGATACAGCGGGCAAATAAACCATCGGTTCATATGCCAACGGTCAGTTTAAAATTTGCAAGAAATCGGTCGAAGTTATGTAACAATTACCTGTTTTCCGCCGGCAACCATTTTGATGAATTAGTGGTAACACAAGTACAAAAGTCACGGCCACACACACTGGTTTGTTACTAGGTAGTTTTTAATGTAAGACGGCGCTAAAGCCGCGTCTGCCGGACGCGGCGGTAGAGTTTGAACTGAACGGCCGTTGCGGGGATGCGCCTGCGCCGCCCCGAGGACGAAGCCTGACGCTCACCTGACTTCTACAATAAGCACTACAAAGACTTGTTGGAATGCAACCGAATATAATACATTGACGGCTCGATACGATGAATGATAGCACACTACCGAGCAAAATAGTCAGTGTACAGTAACATTTTTTGGAGTGTCATGTCGTCTACAATAAACACTACAAAACGGTGTAGGAATGTCATCAAATATAATACATCGATGGTTCGATACGATGAATGATAGCACACTAACGAGTAAAATAGTCAGTGTACAGTATTTTTTTTGCAGTGTCCATGTCTCGGATGTTTTTTCAGACGACCGCCTACGGTTCTGCTAAGTTTTTATTGCTCTTGCCTGTATATCGAACAGTAATAAAATCGATGACTAAAGCGCATGGTTGTATACCTATATGAATTGTGTTTTAGTCATCTATTATATTTGCGTGCAGTTTCTTTACCTTCATCACCTCTATATGAATGTGATTTGTGGTGTCAAAAATTCCAAGTTAAAAATACAGTATTTTTCTAATTTTGAATTTTTGACTAAACTTGTACCTTTAAGTACCAACAGGTTATCAATTTAAATTCATCGTTGACCCCTTGCTTAAGACGATGAAATGGAATAATAGTAATCATTAATATAAATTGTCACCTATTGAAATCTATAAGGCTTCGTTCGTACTCTGATTATAATTTTTTTTAAGTACTTTTATTCCAATTTAAGTAAGACTACTCTCTTTTTGTTTCCTGCAACAATGATAATAATAAGTTTTTATGTAGTTTTTTTCTTTACTTTTCTTAGTTTTTTTCATAATACGCCTCATGATTTCTAGTTGCATATAAGTCGATGAATATTTATCCTTCCTCTCAATTGTAAAATTCAATTAATGACAACCCACGGACATAGATGTATGAACAGTAATACTAAGTAAATTAATATAAAGTGTACACTTCTATTTATAGTTAGGGATATGATGACACTTCAACCGCGTTACATGACTAATATTTCCTACACACGTGGGTACTTAGTAACTTAGCAATGGGATTTGTTCACAATCGTTTCGATTAAGTTCGTTTCGTAAATCGGTTCGAGTAAGAGGTAGTGCCACGCTGCATGCATGCAGGTAGCCGAATTGGTCTGGCACGAGCTCTCGCTTACATGATACCAGCGTAAAATGACAGCTATGCTGACGCGCTTTGTACGCTATAGGTGTAGCCCGCGGCCTATGGAGAGGGAGAAATAATGGCAAAGTTTCTGTATAACCTCAATGCGGATATCTTTGGACGTCGGTAGTCATAAAAATGGCTCCGACTGTTCGTTTGGCCCCTTACACTATATAAAGAAATCGTACTCGCATAGTCTAGTAGAAAATATTATGACTTTTAGAAGTTGATGGTCGAAAGTAGATTTGAACCATGTGTGTGTGGCTCTACATTTCAAAAGGATTTACAATAATAACGATTAGTGGAGTGCCTGGAGCATATAAAACCGTGCAACCTCGGAATAGAGTTACAGTGAATGGATTAATATGGTCGATGTGCAACAACTGATGCACTTAAAACTGCACCTTAAAAGAGTGTATCTACAAATTCAGATATGTCTAGGAACTGACGTAGTCATTGAAAATTGGGGATGGAAGTATTCCAATAACATGTACATCCCAACAACAATGAATCAATTACCTGTTCCGGATAGTTTATTGCAAATGTTATTTTGTAGTTGCAAAAAGGGATGTGGAGCTGCGTGTGGATGCCGAAAAAGTGCTTTATACTACAGTGTAGCGTGTAGCATGTTTACAGTGCAGCGGAAATAGTTGTTACAATACTTCACCAGACTACAGATAGATGAAGTAGATGTAGACAACAATGTAATATTTTTAATAAACAGATTCTGTACTAATATTATTTTTGCTTTTCATTAGTCGTAAATAATTACCTTATTTTTTTTAAATGTACACAATAGAGTACATTTCATTTACTTATAATTATTAAACTAGCCGAGAAATTCCATTGTATATAGCAGCTGCCGCTCCGCTCTCTCCTCCACGTTTTTCTGCCTGTTCGAGATCCCTACTGCTATTTTCATACACAGAGGTATCTTTGCAATATTATGTTCCTATATGTCTACTCGGCTAAGATTTAACATATAAATAAAAAAAATGCTGTTTTAAGTGAAAATATATGGTCAAACATTATATTTTTTTATAATTATTTGTTAAAAAAAAAAACAAAAAAAAAAATTAATTGCACAAAAAAATATTGGGTAAACATTGCAATTTATAGTTTAAAAAACAATATCCCACATCCCCCAGGAATTCCACTAGATATGTAGTAGCTGTACTCCCGTTTGTTCATACTAAGATACACGAATTTCCATGGTTAATGCTAGGTACCGATTGTAACACTAGCATCAAGTCTGCACCCGTGCTTGCAAAAGGTCCTTCTGGTTTTTATATGTTGACCTATAAGAAAATTACGAAACTAGATTCGATCACGGCGTAGATGCAACTAAAAAACCATAAAAATCACGTATTTTATCATTATTTGCTTATAATCTTAGTGAAGAAACTGTCTTACGTATATAGGTATAGCCAAAATAGGTGTTTTTTTTTCTAAACTCTAAAAAATACATCATCAAAAAAAGGCCAGCGCCTTTGTATAACCTCTATGCGGATGTAGGCATGAAAATGGCTCCGATTGCTCGTTTGCCCCCTTAGACTATAAATAAAAAGTAAGATTCTCATATATTTACATCATATATGTAGGTATTTAAATATTTTTATATTCCATAATACAACTCGTTCACGAATTACGAGATATGCTTGTAGCATTGAGTATTTTTCTGTTATTATGTAAAGTACCATCTCTAGCCTTGATGCTGCGGCTACGTGTACGCTGTAACGTGCTACAAACGCATCATTCACGTTATCACATGACGCGTTGACTTTAAAACACGCAAATTAAATCGCCGTTTTGTCCTCTTTTACTACCGAGAAGGGCTTGCTACCTGTTACAAACGACTAGCTTTCGCCCGCCGTTTCGCCCGCGTGGAGTTAATATACATATTATAATCTTCCTCTTGAATCACTCTATCTATTAAAAAAAACCCCATCAAAATCGGTTGCGTAATATTAAAGTTCTAAGCATACAGACACAGACGGCGTAAAGCGACTTTATTTTATACTATGTAGTGTGTGAATGTAGATACGAAATTGTAAATAACAATATCAATACACATGAAATGAAATGAAAATGTTTTTATTCAGAATAGAATGATTATAAAAATTACTTTTTGAACGGCATAAATTACATCTACCACTGCACCGGTTCAACCGCCCTGGCCTGAGAAGAACCGGCAGAACAAATTAAGGTATCGTTTTGTTTCTAATAGTGTATGGAATATGGAGTGCAGCCTATTTATTCATGTACAAACCGTCCTCTGTGCCCTTGATTAGTCACTATTTTTTTTGTATATCACTATGAAAAAGTTGTTAATAATGACTTTATAAGATAGACATTATGCCATTTTTTAACCTTTTTTATAACTAAAATTAAAATATTTTTAATTTATAACTCAATATTTTGCGTCATAAAACACGTTTTTCAGACATATTAGTCAAGGTCTCTGATTTTCTCTTGATAAATATACATTTAAAAAAATCTTCCAGATATATTTTATCATATTCCATTCCGAAAATCCTTTTTTGATCTTCTTTTCTACCTCGAAATAGTGGTACTTATAAACACTAATTTAAAAGTTTTGACTACTGTAATTGTTATCCTGTTAATAACCTTTGATAACGGAGACTAAAGTTTGCTTTTACATAAGTGCTTAAACTTTATATGCGAACCAAATGATCTGGGTTTTCAACGTTTTTGCTACGTGAAATTGTAAAATTTTCTATTTTAACTCCCGACGCAAAAACAAGGAGTGTTGTTGCGTCGGAAATTGTTATAAATGAAACCTTGTGTATCTGTATGTATGTATTTGTCTGTGTTTGTGTGTGTTGATCGAAAGTGAACGGGTCGATTTTGATGTTTTCTTTATTTGAAAAGTGAAGTGATGGTTGTTAGCTACATATCATCGTCGCCAGCTTATTGTCTACCTATCAAGTGTGTTAATATTTTTTACGGGTCTGATTGATATGGATTTTACTAGCGTCATCATCTTCAACAGCCTTTATCGGTCCTGTGCTGGACATGGCCTCCTTCACGACCGATCATCTTGGCCTTCATTGAAGCGATCAGCTGACCGGCCACTGCACGGATTGCTTCTCGCCTGGTGATAGTGACAACCACAATTTTCTGTAGTTACTCTTAATTAGGTACTAACTTTTCAGCAGTTTATAAGTTTTTTCTAGATGTTGAAACTTGAAAGAGGGCTCAGAAGGGCAAGTCCATAATAATAGTTTATCTTGTTACAACACATTAATGTTTCTCTCGTCACAATATTAGTTACCATACTCCTTCGATACCGCTAGATCAATTCTCATGCAATTTGGTGTGTAGGTATATCGAGTAGGTCTGAGAATAGCCAATGAAATGCCAACATCATTTTTAGGGTTCCGTACCGAAAGGGTAAAAACGGGACCCTATTACTAAGGCTCCGATTTCTGTCCGTCCGTCCGTCTGTCACCAGGCTGTATCTCATGAACTATCTTAGATAGTTCATGAGATTAGACAGTTGAAATTTTCACAGATGGTGTATTTCTGTTGCCGCTATAACAACAAATACTAAAAAAATTAAATAATATGAAAATTTATGGGGGCCAACATACAATAAACGTGATTTTTTTGCTCCCATACAAAAGATAAGCTCCCGTTTTCGTAGATAATGGTACGGAACCCTTCGTGCGCGAGTCAGACTCGCACTTGGCCGGTTTGTTTTTATCTCGATATTTTCATGGGATCGAAGCTTACGCGGTTGAAACCGCGGAGAGCATCTAGTATTAAATAAAAATACAATCAAACTTTAATGACGACACTATTAGTACTCGAAAAGCGAAGGTAACAACAATCGAAAGTGACCACTAATGTAGGGTAATTATAATTCGTTCGACATTCCTGCAGTACAAATATTTACGTACTTTGTATACGGAAGTATTGCACAACTCGCGATAACGTATTAATTGTGTGCTATGGTTTCGGCGTTCCTAAATCATGTAGGTAGTGATGTTGTTGTTGGATAGGACCAGCACCACCTGGGAGGTAGATTCGCATAGGAGACGCTGCTATAAGTGATGGCTATGGGAACCGTGCGGCACTTTTGCTGCCCTAGTGATCATTTTAGGAATTAAGTGCTAGCAAAACACTAAGCAAAATACAATGACATGTTGACATAAGTCATATCATACGTACAAAGAAAATTTGCTAGCATTCGGTTCACATTTCAGCCACTAGTTAGCGTGGCAGTCTAGAAGCTTGATCCCTATACGCTTCTCGTGTGGTTTGAGTACCCGTTGGTCTATTGGGGGAATGGAGTAAACGCTACACGTCTATTAGGGCTCCCGCACACGGGCCACTGGCCACAACCACAAAACGCCGCCACTGGCATATTTCCTGTAATTTTCATACATTTTATATGGACTCGCCGCACACGGTTGGCGC